>OZ012640.1:1095878-1237954 GCA_963942525.1 Ptychoptera contaminata
CTTCTGGTATCCTGGTAGCAGAAATTTTTTTTTCGTCAAAATTTTCGTCGATTTTTAAAACTTTTGTATGCGGGTAGCAGAAGACGCAGGATAACAATTTTTTTAGTTTTTTGCGTTTTTTAAGAAAACCCGTGGTCCGATTTGATCGAGTAAGGTATCAATCGACGCGGTATTTTATAGCGCATCTACCTGCATTAAATTTTTAAAAATATACCTGTAAGTTTTCTTAATAATTGTGAAAAACATGACATAATTTTATGTTAGCTGCCGTTATCAAACGGTAATACTTACAGTGGCGTATTTGGTATCAAAAGATGCGCTACAGAAATATCTATCATATTGTGGCATTCCCGATATGATCGGTCCAAGGGTGTCCTTAATAAATCAAAAAAACAGGATGCAATTTTGCGTTGGTTTTCTTTAGTTTTTAAGGAAACCCGTGGAGCGATTTCATCAAGGTTGGTATCGTAGGGCGTGGTTTTGCGTAGCGTATCTACCTGTATCAAAAAATTCGGAGTTAATTAACAGGTTTTCCTAATAATTGGGAAAAACGTGGCATTAAGTAATGGTGCTACTTATATTCATGTGTTTGGTATCAAAAGATGCGCTATAAAAAGTGCCAACGATTGAGCCTACTCTCGGAGCGATCCGGCCAGGCGTTTCGCTAAAAAACGCGAAAAACTGAAATCCCAAAATAAGCAAAATCGATTGTTGTTGTTGTAATTGACTTTTTTTTCACACCATACTTACTTATATAGAGAAATCGCTTTGTTTCACTTGTGTTTTATAAATATCTGAATTCTGGAGAATGTTAAAAATGTGAAAAAAATGCTTTGTTTTTCACGAAAATTTTATTTCTTTTTTTCCTCGTTTTATTCTATTTTTGAACTTATCCTATTCCTTTCTTCCTCCTTATTGTTAAGTAGTTTGCACTGCCGTCTCCCCATATAGTATAACACCATCATTTCAGTGGTCATAATCTCATGTAGTATTCATATGAATAATTTAAAAAAAACCCAATAATGAAAATTTTCTGCGTTGCCCAAGAATCGAACTCGAAACCTTAAAATCATAAGTCATCGAACTAGCAACCACAGCCACCGATACACTTACGTGCTTTTAGTTATCTGTTAGGATTTCAAGTGCGATTTTAATAAGTTTTTTATTAAATTTTTTATTCAATTGTGGGTGGTGATAACTGGGCTGTTGAACTGCTGTCGTCATCAGAACAAATTTCAATGTCCAGATTTAAGAAAAAAACTGCATAGAAGAAAATCTACTATAAGCAAGAATCGAACCCCAACCCCAAAATTACTCCTAATACAAACCCATCGACTTAGCCAACTCGGCCAACAAGAATTGCTATAACAACAATATTTTGCGTTGATTTTCATTTAATTAATATAAATAATATTTTTAAATAAAATAATTATTAATTATTTTATATCTGAAATACCTGAAAGTACTGGAAAATTAGGATTAGAAATAATTAAGGAGTTTTATAAAGAAAAACAAAAAGCATCTCTAAAGTCAAAACATAAAATTTATTTATTTATTTGTTATTTTTTTAAACCAACAATTTATAGAATTTTTCACCAAGAACACAATAAAATAAATAAAATTAAATTTCCATTTGTTTTTGGGGCACCAAAAGCATTTCCTCAATTGTTTGTCTATTCTTTCCACAAGATTCCAATTCGACCAAATTCTAATTATATGATATTCAGACACTAGAACAGCAACGTTTATCACATCTAAAAAATAAATAATGAAATAAGATTTGATTATTAATTTTGCTAAACAATAACAAATGGAAATTTTCTCTTATTTTTAATTAAATAGCAATACTACAAAATAATACAATTACAATTTTGGTATTAGATAGTTAGTTAAATGAGATTTTTATGGAAACTTTAAAAAAAAAAACGATTTGGTTGAAAATTTGCACGGATATCATAATTGAATACCTGTACTAATATATTCAATACACAGTCTCTAGAAAAGCAAAAAGTTTAGCAAAATTACCCCAAAGATTTTTTGAGCTTCTCCAGTTATGTGGGAAAATCTCAAAAAGTTTCAATTCTATACCCCTAAATATTTATTGAATTTCGATAGATAATTTATTTATGAATCAAATGAGGTGAAAATCATAATTCTAGAGTCAATTTTGGGGAAATGCGAGCCAAAAAAAGGCGACAACTACCTAAATGCAGAGGTTGAATGGCGATTTTTGCAGTCACGTTTTCAGTTGGTCCCAGAACATGCTAGCACGTTTTCAGTAGGTTTTCAGTTTTATAATTATTCTCAGTTTTTCACAATTATTATTAATTTTTCATAATTATTCTCAGTTTTTCACAATTATTATTAATTTTTCATAATTTTTCTCAGTTTTTCACAATTATTATTAATTTTTTATGATTTTTCTCAGTTTTTCACAATTATTATTAATTGTAAATTTTAATTGTGAAAAACTGAGAATAATTAACAAAAAGTGAATAATAATTGTGAAAAATTAAGAAAAATTAACAAAAAATTAATAATAATTGTAGTTGTAATTACAGAAAAACTGAGAAAAATTATTAAAAAATTAATAATTATTGTGAAAAACTGAGAAAAATCATAAAAAATTAATAATAATTGTGAAAAACTGAGAAAAATCATAAAAAATTAATAATAATTGTGAAAAGCTACGAATAATTAACAAAAAATTAATTATAATTGTGAAAAACTGAGAATAATTATGAAAAATTAATAATAATTGTGAAAAACTGAGAAAAATTATAAAAAATTGTAAATAATTGTGAAAAACTGAGAATAATTAATATAATTGTAATAATATTTAGCAATTATTATGCTTATAATAATTAATATTCTATTAACAATTATTATGCTAATTATAACTATAATTAATAAAAATAGGACTTACCACACTAGTAAGCCGCCTGTTTCTTTCTTCCTGCAAGGGCCGCTAGGCGCCATTGATGACAACTGCAAAATAAAATAACACGATAAATATATGAAATTTATTTATGTAAATGGCTTTGTAAACATACAAATAAATTAAATACAGAATAAATAATAGTTAATAATTTTTTTGTTTATTTTGCTTTTCCTTTATAAATAACACTTTCCCCGTTCAGTGACGTATGGGGATCGTTTTTTGCATTGAAATGTAGGTCAATGTCACGACGTTTCTATACTATGGCCCTAATTGTTAATTAAAATTCGATAGATAATTTATTTATTAATATTATCCGTGACTTTATAAAATTGTGGAAATTAAAGGATAGCTTAAAGGATAGATTAAAGGACCAAATGTTGGCAATAAGGATAAAAATTAATTTTGTGCTTATTTTAGATTTAATATAATTAAATATTTATTTTAAATCGAACTTACCACACTTAAGGCCACTTGTTTCTTGCTCCGTGCACCCTGGCCCCTGCAAAAGCCATTCGCCAACCGCTGATCGTCCAAGACGGCATTGATGGCAACAGCCCATCATTTTCAACTGCAAAATAAAATAAATAAATAATAATTAGTTTTTGGGGATCAATTTCAGATTGATAAAATAAAACATTTTAATTTCTTATTAAATGAAATAATGAACGTTTTTTCTTCCACATATTTCTTGAAAATTCTCTGTAGTCGAGACTCTTATTTGGAAGAAAAATATCCCATTAATCTTCTCCTTATAGTCGAGATTGTCATTTGAAAGAAAAATATACCATTAATTTAGCTATATAGTCGAGATTCTCATTTGAAAGAAAATAATTTCCTAATAGTAGAGACTCACCCACCATAATAGCTTATAATAAATATTTACTAATTATCCGTGATTCAATACATTTATTGTATCTTTGCTATTCTGCTATTTACTTTCAATATTTTACCAGAAGAAACCGAACAGCAATTTTACCCTATTTTTATGGATAAATTAATATTTTATAGCAACTAGTACTTTTTAAAATTTAATTAAAAATGATCAGCTGATCAGGGACATTGCCCCTGTCCCCTGTCAAAGAGAATATTTAATTAAATTTGTAAAAATTAATTATTTTAATTAAAATTAGCAACATGAATAATAAATTAATTTTTCAGATTTGATTAAACGTTTGGATATCATATAATAAAAATTTGGTGGAATCGAAATCCGATGGAAAGAATAGACTAATAATTGTGAAAAACTGTTTTTGGTGCCCCAATAACAAATGGAAATTATATTTTATTTACAGATATAAAAAAGTGAAAAATTCCATTAATTCTTTGTTAAAATAAATAAAAAATAATAATTAAATAAATTTTATCTTTTGTTTTTCTTTATTGAATGCCTTAAATGTTTCCAATCCTAGTTTTTCAGGATTTCAACAGACTGAAGCAAAAGGAAAACTTAATTAAAGAAATGATAAGAAAATTTAATTAATTAATAAGAATAAGGCAAATATAGTTTTATTCATTAGCATTGTTCCCCAAATAGATAAAATATAATTTTATTCATAAAATGGCGGGTGGTGTCCCTTATTTGGATATCAATCACACAGTTTTTACTTCTTAATTATTAACTCTAGTTTTGTTTTCTTGTGCAGAAAAAAATTGAAAAACTTTTATTTTGACAGCTGCTGTACCAAACTCACTGAGCAAAATTAATTAAATTTTTTCTTAATTAAATTAATTTAAATCAATGAAAAATTATACGAAAAATCACCGAAATACTATGATTGGAAGAAATTTTCACAAAATTAATAATTTTCTTAATGAAATTTTTCTAAATAGAAAAAAATAATTAATTAATTCAGGGGTCCTTAACGCTTTTATTGTTAATTAAGGGGAAAATTTATTAATCAAAATAAAAAAATTATAATTGAATAACAAAAACAATATTTGATAAAAATTAATGTTGCTAATTTTTATGTAATTATTGATTAATTTTAAAATGCAAAAAATTATAATTAACTAATTAAGAAATTAAGGGGAAAAATCAAAGAAAATGTAAAAAACAAACAATTTTCAACAAAATTAAAATTTAATTAAGAAAAATATTTTTAATTTTTTGCGTCTAATTTTTCTTTATGTCAATTATATAGCTATTGTGTGTGTGTGTGTGCAGGGCTTAAAATTAAATAAAATAATTTTTAAATACCTTTTATTTCAGCGGAGGATGATGTCTTCTCTTCCAAACAAATCCATAGCCATTATTCAGTATTCAGGAAACATAAAACAGTTTATGCACACAAAACATAATTTTATTATTTAATTAATTAACTAATAAATCACAGATGAAAACAAACACACGCGCACACAAACTACGTTTATTTGTTCCTTATGTCAGTCAGTAAGAGTTTTTAAATAAATTTATCATCCAGAGAGATGTTTTTTATCTATATTGGCATATTGATGCTAACTGATTGAAACATATGTTAAACTGTTTATGCACATTAACCATAATTAATAATTTTAACAACGAAAAATTTTTATAATTATTTAATCGCCGATTTTATATAAACACACACACACGCACGCACAAACTACTTTGTTTACGTTTTATTTATTTCTAACGGCAATTACTCAATGACATTAGTTTTATTATAGAAAAATGAAATAAACGTGGTTTTGACTGAACAACAACTAAAGTACATTTGTATAGTGAGTGGGTGGATGGATATGATAAAGGATGAACGATGGTAGAAAAATAGACTAAATAAATTATTTTATTTAATTTTAGCCTGATGCGAAAAATAATTAATCATGAAGAAATAATAATATTTTAAGGAGGATTTAAAACTTTTTTTTGTTTATTATCAATGATAATAATGTATGAAAGGAGGATGATTGATGGGAGTTTCAGCTGTTTGTGATTGAGAATTTAAGGATTATTTCGATAGAGTATTTATTTATGAATCAAACGAGGTAAAAATCGTAATTTTAAAATTATTTTTGGCGAAATAGGAGCTAAAACATCAAGACATCTACCAAAATGCAGTGTTTCGGTTTCGATTTGCGCCTATAAAAAAATTTAAAAAACAATCACAAAAATTTATTTTGTGAGTTTTGACCTCCCGAAATTTTAACAAAATTGTAAAAGAGAATTTTTTTGCTCCCAGTTGTATAGGAAAATCTCGAAAAGTTTTCTTCTTTGCTTATTTCTAATTAAATTTAATTAATAATTACGAGTAACGTATTTTATAATTTAAAAACTCCATTGTTGAGTAGTTTTGTAAAAATTTTCGTTATTCCTTTCTGGTGCGAATTTTCTTTGTATTTGAGAATAAATATTTATGATTATCCATGAGTCGTCAATTTTCTAAAAATTTGAATTATTGATATACTATTTATAATTAATTTAGTGTTTAAGGGGAAATAAAGAAGAAAAAAACCACATAGAGTGCCAACATTAAAAATTAACTTTTTATGTTCTTTTATTTAAGAATGCAAATTTAAATAACTAATCATGTATATAAACTAATTAGATTCATTAAAAATATAATTATTTGTCAAGAATTAATTAAAATTATCGATTCGCCTGAAAATTTGCAGGGACGTTAATAACGAATCCCTGTACCTAAATATGTTAGAGAATTTATTTTTCTATGTTATGTCCCTAAATCTTTAATGCAGTTTAATAGATAATTTATTTATGAATCAAATGAGGTATAAATCTTGCTTCTAGGGTCATTTTTAATTTAGTTTCGTTAATAAATACAAAAAGGTTTATAGAAATAAATATAAAAATGAATTATTAAGGGTAGCGGACGCAGCGTTGCACCCTACTGTGTCCGTATCCCTTTTCAACTTGGTTTAATTGATCATAATAATGTATACATTCTGGTGCCGCCTATTTCGTCCAGAGTACCTAAAATTTCTTTAATGGTTAAATAGGTATAAGTTAAGTCAAAATCGCTGATAGGATAAAGTCAATTTTTCCTTCATTTTTTTTTTTTGTTAAACAATAAAAGTCATTATGCAGGTATAAAAAAACCACCCAGTTATTATATGCAATCAGTTTTTAGTATTGTGTACAATAAATGTTAAATTTTTAAATATTAGAATTTTATGCTAAACAATGAATAATTAACGAGTGAAACATCATCAACAGTAACAGCAAAAGCATACAGATTACCTGTATTTATTTTTTAAATAAATATATTAATTATGTTATACTATAAATCGTGTTACGATTAATATAATTAAAAAAAAAAAATGTCGCTTTATTCGTACTAGCGTCTCTCTTTCTCACTTTTACGCGTTGCTTAATATTAAGCGTATTTGATAAGCTTGTGCGATATTTAACACGTGTGAGACGCAGATCGCATAAAACATAAACGTCACCGCATTATATATTAAAATATAGCAGAAACGACATCAAATCTTCTTCGCTGATGCGTTAAAGTATGAAAATTCCGTTACTTATGACAATGGCACTCAACATTTTTAAAATTAATAAATAAAATCTAAAATTATATTGAATTATCGGTTGCATGCATTTCGGCAATTTCGGTAATAATTTATTCGATTTAATTTTATTTTATTGAAAAATTAATTAGTTTCAAATCATTTAAAATTTATGAATTTATTTATTTGATTAATTTTTTAAAATAATTTTTGCATTTTCGTCACAGATAATGGATCATGTGGACGAGATGTGTACATTGTGGATGGAAATCAGATCAGCAGACAAAGTGAGTTTATTTTATTATTTTTATCGCGTTTAATAGGTTGACTTTAAGCCGTAAGTCCTCAGCTTTCGGTTATAAAGTGCGTTATTTAATTTGTAAAAAGATATATTTAAGTGTTTAAATTTTGTGATAGGTACACAACAAAGTATCTTGTATGCAGTTTAAGATATTCAATGCCAAGCAAGTGCACAAATTTTTATTAGAAATGAAATATTTCGTCAAAAACTATAGAAAATAGGTTCGGCTTCGATAAGCTTTATGCTTGACAGCAATCTTCAATATGGAATAAAATATTGACGTTAATATGGAATTCCTCTGCCTATATTTCTTACTCAAAGGTGCATCAAAAAATTATTTTGGGAGTTATGGCCTCTCAAAATTCAGCAAAATAATCCCAAATATTTTTTTTTCCTCCCAGTTATATGGAAAAATATCAAAAAGTTTCTATACTATGACCCTAAATGTTTATTTCGATAGATAATTCATTCATGAATCAAATGAGGTAAAAATCATAATTATGGAGTCATTTTTGGCGAAATGCGAGCCAAAAAACCGCGGCTACTACCAAAATGCAGAGGTTGAATGGTGATTTTTACAGTCAAACAGTTCATAAAAATGATATTTTTTTGAAATTTTTTTTAAAAAATTAATATGTGATACTTTGCAGGGACGTTAATATGGAATCCCTAAGTCTGTATTTTTATACTGTGGCCCTAAATATTTATTGAAATTCGATACAAAAATTATGTGTGAGTTTAATAAGAGCAAACTTTTATCGGCGGAAAACGAGTCGATAAGCCACGACAATAACATTTATTAAAGTTTCATTGATTCATATATACATATTTTTGTATTGTGATTATAATTATTTCATTTTATTTTGGTCAATTAATAATGTTACTTTACATTGGTTGTTTTTGGTCTGGATTTGGATTTGTGCTGAATAACGATAAAATTTGTTTTGTAGCTTGGATACATGCAGCCACCACTGTTTCAAATGTACTTAATTTTTTATTTGTATTGCTATTGATATCGTAGTCTTGAATCATTTCTATATCGTTTGTTTGCCTTCGCCGTCGTATTGCTGGTTCTGTTAATTGCTCAGTGTCTGTTGGTGGTAATGTTGTTGTACCACGATTACGTCCTTTGTTGCATGGAGAGCGTCGTTTACGTTTTTTACGTTCTGGCTCCTCCACTGAGTAATCACTCTCAACACCGTCATTACTATTTTGGCCTATTGATCCACTTATATTACTCTCGTAACCAGCCTTTACACCGAACACTTCAAAATTGGTTTTCTTCTGATTTGCCACAGAGACACCATTTCTAAATGTATCAGCCGCCTCTAATGCAATATCTACGGTAGCCGACACCACTTGTCCTATAATTTGCCGTTTATCGCGTACAATCGTTTTCTCTTGTTGTTTATTATAACTGTTACTAGCTAAATTCGAAAGTATATTCCCTGTATAATCACCCTTATGTAGAGCTTTTTTTGCATTTATCAGAGACACATCAACTACTCTAGGCGAATTATCGAAAATTATTATTGCACGCACAAAATTTGCCTGAAACATGCAAAGTGAAATTTTTATAATAAATTTTTTGTTTCTTTATAATTTATAAGAAAAAAAAAATTTTTTTCTTACAATGAAAATAATGTAGAAAATTTGAAAATACATTGCTTATCAGATGATTAATCACTTATACGTTCGTTATTATACACAAAAAAACGGTACACATTAACGAATCAACAACCACCAACCTTATTAACTGAAATCCAATGAATAATTAAAATTGAATTAATTTTACACAGAAAGTGAGAGAAAATTTATTGTGTTTTTTTTTTTTTTTCAAAATTATTTTTCTCTGCAAAATTTTTAAACAATACACGTCACTTTTATAGCGAAAAACAAAAAAAAAAAAAAAAAAAAGTAAATAATTTCGCAGATACACAGACGATAGAGAAATTAATGAGCAGAAAAAATGATTTAATCATAATATTAAAAAAAAAAAAAAAAAAATAGTATTATTTTTTTTATTTTCTTATATTAAGCGCATCTACTGTAACGGATAAATACTAATTTAATAATAATAATAATAATAATAATAATAATAATAATAATAAGTAGAAAGAAAATACAAAAAATTGTCGCGATTTTATTGTACATACATACAGATTGGTAAAAATTTTATATATAAGTTGAGCTAAAATATGGTGAAAATTATATGCAAATAAATATTGCATGTCATCATTTCTGTTTATAAATAAATTAATTATGCATAATAAAAATAATAATTAAATAATTGCAAAAAAAAAGAAAAAATGAAAAACATATAACAGGAAATATGTATATATCAGTTGAAATAATAATACAACACGATTTACGATAATTAGACCATTAGTAATCACTACTTGTAGCACATATTAAATTGATATGTAACGTTAAACAGTTTAGGAAAGTGATATAAAAGTGGACATAATTGGTATTATCGAATGATGATAAACAGTTTGTAAACAGCAGGTGATCGCTAAATATTAATAAAAAAAATTACTTATTTTTTAATAGTAATTTGTAAATAATTGATGAAATTATAATGAAATGACAAAGTCATTTTCATTGACCCTCCATCTAATATTGTTATGGTAAATGAAATAAAACAAATAAATAAAAATCCCCACAATTATTAATTAAGAAAATGTATTCATTGTGACATTATTCCATTTATTTATTTTTATCACCAAGTCAGCAGTAGTATCAACAGCGACAGCAGAAAACAAAACAAAGCAAAATAAAATTCCCATAAATAAGAAAAACAATTTCGCACTTTTGTGTCCGACAACCACTTTATGCGATACGATGACGATGACGACAACCACTCTAGTCGCATACTGTTAACACATTTCAATATTGACAGTTATTTATTATTGTTAGTTTCTTGTTAATAAAAGTACATTTAGGGGATAATATCTGTTTATATATTTGTATGTTCAGAAATGACAAGATACTTTGATGGGAAATTTTGTTTTTTTTTTTTTGTAAAAATAATAAAGGAAGCGCATAAACAGTACAAACTGAGTAAGTGGACAAAGCGATGTCCGCCCTCCGACACCTTGATGAGTTGACATTTGCTACTAGGAAGATAATGATTTTTTATTTCTAGTTATTTTTAATTGTAGCGAGAAATGCAATTAAATTTAAATAATTATATTTTGTTAATTTGCAAGTTTTTTTTTTTTTTGAAATTCTCGCAAAATAATCCATCGTCACGTCGCAAGCGGCGAAAAACGATCCGTTGGCTAAGTGTTAACATAGAATAACAAAATAATACTTAATCAAAGGTAAATATAAATTCACATAATTTTATTAGTACATAAGTGAAGGAAATTCAATTTTATCATGAGCTTTAAATGATCTTTTGAAAAAACCTAATGCGTTTGCCGTTGTTATCACAATTTTATGTTTTTGTTTTGTAGCAGCATTTATGCACAACACAATGAAAATTTAAACGCGCTACCATAAATAAACATTAATTGTTAACCACGAAAACACGCTACACAATAATATATAGGCTAATAAAATGTTCATAAACCCTAACCACTGATCGTATCGTTTGGACAAAAGTAAACAAATGAAAAACATAGAAAACACTTATCCTTAGCTTTGTGTCCTGTATAAATAAGAAATTATTTTTTTCACGATAAGAAATAAATGGGTAAAAATTTATTAATAGATTTTTTTTTATAGATAAACCCTGTCAACCTGTCCAACCAAATAAAATTTTCATTTTTATTATTTATTTTGTATTTTTCTTTTCAAATTTTTGCGAATAAATAAATTTATAAACAATTTCACAAGGAAGAGACACTCGAATATATATGTAGGAAAAATATCAATGAAAATTATGGCGCCACAGTGACCACATTATTTAATACACAAAAAAAAATAAATAATATTATTTCATTTGATGTCTTTGATTAAGGAGTTATGGATTTTTGCAACAAAAAATTTTTTCTTTATTAATCATTTAATTATTTTTTTTTATATTTAAATTAAATTTTTCTGTCCATCACCTTTATCTCTATCTCTCTCTGCATAATAAATATATTAATTGTATTTTCTTTGTTTTTTTCCTTATTTATTATTACTGTTTTATATATGCGTTGAGAAATCTGATTGTCGCGACTAGATGTTAAAAGAAAAATTAAATAAAAAATAGTAAAGCAAGAGATCATCATCCTGCTGATAGGCTGTTGGATTGATGGAATGAGTGTTCAACATTAGAGATGACATAATGCTGACAAAATTACATTAAATTACAAAATAAAAACAACAAAAAGAAACTATTTTTATCATAGATGGGTGGTGGGTGTGCAGATGGGTGTGCAGATGGGTGTTTTACTTGATTTAACTTTGCAATGGTATGATGTGACGTGGCGGCGTTTACATTCTTCAGTCTTAAATAATTTTTAATTCCTTTTTATCCATTAACATGGCATGCAAATGAGATGAATTTGTGTGGTATGAGAAGTATATGACAATCTGATGACAATTTGTCCGCGTATAATAAAAAAGAATAAAAAAAAAAAAATTGAAATAAAGGAAATTTTTTATTCCTTATCCGGGATAAAAAAAGGGTGACAATGACGATGTCATTTATAATTAAAAAAAAAAAAAATATAATCATAATGGAAATTGGAGCAACAGAGTGTTTTTTTTGCTACGTTCGCGCGCTGTTGTTACCTCAAAGAAGGCAAAAAAAAATAAGAAAAAATTAAAATAAAAAAAAGAGATAAAGAAGAAGAAAAACAGTACAATGAGGATGTTTTTTTTTTTTTGCTGTGTCAAGGGGTTGTTAACGGCTTAAGGAGTCATTAAAGAAAAAATTGCGAACAAAAGCGAAATTATAAAGGAAATAATGAAAGGAAAAAAAAACAAATAACAAAGTCGCTTATTGCTTATCCGGTTCTAAAGTCAAAGGCAAACAGCCGCCACCATCGTCAACACGAGATTAACATGAAAATTACGCAAAATTAAAGAAAAAAAAAAAAAACATACAGAATAAATAAATTAAATAGAATAAAACCCTTAACGCTTTGTTTACGCATAAAACGGGATGAATAATTATTGTGGATGGAGATGCAAAAAGTAAACGTGTGGGTGTCTATTTTTTTATGGTTGCATTTTTATGCATCAGTGGAATGATAAACTTGTGCCGAAATTTATACCCTTTTTTTTTGTGTAAAATGGACAAAATAATTTAGCTTTTCAGATGGATAGTAGTGTTCGCCAAAGGGAACACTCTTGCAGGAATTTATCAGCTGAATTGTGATCAGATTGCTGAAGAAAATTTTGTTCAGGAGATTTACATAGAACTATATATATATATGTATTTTGTAATGATCACTGTATAGGAATGGGTATCATCTTCCAAAAGAATACACCAATAGTCATACAGTAATTTCGATAAAGAAAATTTTCACAACTTTATTGCAAAATAATTCGTTCATTGTTTTGCTTGAATAAGCAAAATTATAGACAAAATAGACAAACAAAGTAATTAATTCGGGTGATGGGGTTAGTGATACACATAAATAAATAACCAACCATTGGAATAGTATTATTATTATTATTATTATGATTAAAAAAATTAAAATTATAAAATCTCTCGAAAATAAATGAATAAAAAATAGCCAACAATGGGACGTCCCAGGTAGATAACAATAAAAATAAAACATAAAAAATTTACGAAATTTAGGTGAAAATAAGTGGTTAACGCATTACCTCAATATTATTTATCGGTGTGAGAAAAATAAATTCCATATATACATTAAGTCTATTGATTAACGCTTTGCATTTTCTTTTCTATGTTTTTATTTTTTTTTTATTTCTTCTTCCACATCCAATTTGGTTGATATTCGTTGCGATAACGTCAAGCGAGCAAACACAGCAAAAATGATGAAAAAAAAAAAAAAAAACGGAAGCAACGGTCGTAACCACAAACCTCTTACCACCACAACTAATCACAATCATAGACCAACATACTGGCAAAAATAGCAGCAGCTAAAGTACGGACGTGAAGCCATCACATTGTGGTTTTAAAAGAAACCAAAACAAAGAAGAAAAAAAATGAAGACCAAACGACTAAGACTAAGGAGCAGCAAGAGCCAGAAATGACCACACAAATGAAATGATGCAGTGTCAGCAATTGTTGTTTCTTTTTTTTTTACAGTTATTTTCATGTCTTTTCACCATCCACAAAAGCACATAATGCACATCCCCCCTTTATCAATTCACAAACAATCATAACCACCCGTCACCTCATTCTACAATCGATATATCTATTATATAGATTTTATTTTTTTGTTAGACTTTGGCGAAAAATAACCATTCAATATAGTGTGTGGACCCACACATTTGACCATCACATCATATAAATAAAAAATAAAAGCACCCACAAAAAATCCACCCACTAAATAACATAAAGAGAAATAATTTTTTTTTACTATTTTGTGGACTATTTTCTTGTGATTTTTATTATTTTTATTATTTTTCTATGGTTAAATACGCAGAGAAAAAACTCTCATAGTCATAGAGACTAATATACAGTTTCTAACCATCAATTACCACAAATAAATAGGGGTTGGCAAAGAAGTAAAATATTTCGTTTTATTCGTTTATGTTCGTTTGTAGCACTTTGTTGTGTACCACCCACACCCACACACACACACACACAACACCCATATCTCGTCGCTATAGAAAATTAACAAATTTTTCTTTTCTTTTTGTAGGCTTAGATGCTGTTAACTCAGCAAAATATAGCAAAAAAATTAAAATAAAAATAAAATGAGCATACTTTTTTGTCGCCACTTCGTTTTGCTATGCTTGTAAAGCATTTAAATATGCTCAGGGCATAGGGGTGCAATAATACATATTTTATTTTACAATTATTTAATTAAATAATAATAATTATGACAAATGTGGGGATGACCAATGTTGATATTTTCATTTCATTTCATTTTAACGAACAGTGTACTTGCAGTTTTTATTGTCATTTCTCTAAACATCTAAGGAATACCTTAGTAGAATTTTATTTAGGAAACTAAGTACTCCGTTTCTTATTTGTTATATGAAACCAGGTCCAACCAAATTGGTTTTGCTTATGTTTATATTGTTTTTTTTAATCATTCTTCGTTTATTATATACAATTCGTTTTAAAACTTTTTTACCTACAGGCCGATAAATGCCTATAAACTACCCCCCCCCCAAGACATCCTAATAACATTGAAAATAAAAAAATAATAAGCCAACAATCAAGATTTGATATGTTTATGTTTATTATACGACGACGTTTTACTGCCGTTTGTCAATGGTTTAACGGGGTAAATACAATAGATGATGTGACTGAAATGACATTGGTATCACAGTTGGGCTGTAAAAGAGTATTTTATGATGTCTTCAATTCTATTATTTTTAAGGTGAGTTTTTCCATTACATTTTTACTATACCCCCTCGTTATTGATTCAAGTTTCTTACGATAATTTTACTGTTTTTCTTTTTTTTTTTTGTATTCCAATTTTCACTAGCAAAAGTAGTTAAAGTAACAACCCAACCCACCACACAACAATCTAAAACTCACATACGCTAGTCAACGTATATAAATAAAAGAGTTTTAGTGAGTTTTGTTGTTCAAAGTATATAAGCTTTGGTGTATGCCAATAAAATAATTTGATTTTTGCTACTTCAGATTTTCTTGTTTTTTTTTTTTTTTTTGTGTTTCAGTATTTCAGTACGTCAGCGAAGGTGTACCACCAGCATGCATCACTTTAGAATGTAGTAGGTCATGTCTTAAGCTTTCTTTAAAAGAAAATATAATTCCGTACAGAACATTTCTCTCTTTCTGTAGCAAAATTGTTTTTAATTTTCTTTAAAATATACACACACACAATTGTCAATATTGTCAATATTTATAGAAGCTCCAGAATAGAATAATTTTTCCAAAGGAATACAGATAATAATTAAATTCAAAAATCCTATAGCTGTTTCTATTTCAATTTCTGTTAATGATGAATGATTTTTAATTCTTATTTAGATTTTTTTTTGCCACAAAAAACAATACAAAATTACTAAAAATGTATGAGGAGTTATAAATATATTTAATAAATAATCAAGAATTGCTCTAAACTTTTATTCATTAAAACCCTATTCCCTTGTCCTATACTAAGTGGACAGACTGATAGATCCGTATAACAATTGTAGAAGACGCTGAGATAAACCTCAAGTAGACATAAGTATTACCACACCATATCCTACATGGTAGCTCTGTCTGGGTCATCCAAAGAGAAGTTTTTTACCATCTGTCTATATAGCAACGAAACCAAGATCCACGACTAAAACTCTATATGGGATAATGATTGGAACAAAAGGCATTTTTCTGGTTTTTACTTTCCATCAACAATACCCTCAGCACAAATACCATGATGCGAAAAAAAAAAAAGAAGAAAAGCGAAGCACTTCTTTGCCGATAAACAGTTGTAAATCAAGTAGTAAAAATCCTTTCCAGACATTTCATATATTCCTTCGATAAATTCCACCATCACTAGCATTATTGTGGCTTTAAAGTCCTATTCAAAAAAAAAAAAAAAAAATAATAATAAAAACCAATTTGATATTTGATTTTTATTATATTTTTTTCTATTTAAAGGATTTACATGTGCATAGACACTAAGGGTGGAGAAATAACAGCAAGAATAGCAAAAAAAAAAAAAAAAAAAAAACAGCGAGAATAAAAATGAAAAAAAAAATTCGTAATAATAATAATAAAGCAAAGAAGAAGAAGAAGAAGAAGAAAAAAATAGTCAAAGACGCGACACAACGACAAGAAGACAAAAGTGTCATTAAATTTAAATAGGATTTAATATTAGAGTATATTGGTGTGGTAATTTAGCAACCCTCGATCATATTTACTATTTCTACAGTTTTCTTTCCCTAATATTTTTCTACTTTTGGTTTTTTATTTTTTTTTTTTTTTTTTGCTTGAATTGTCGCATCCCATTTTAAATTATTATGTCGTTGGCAGTGTGCAAATTCATTTCTTAAATAAGTAATTTTTCTTGACTTGTCACACAATGATAAATACAAGAGTAATTGTCACTTGGCTATTGTTTACTGGTGACATACGTCCAACAATACGTACCGAATTAAAATACAAAGATTAAAAAAAAATGCCGAAAAAAAAAATGAACAACAAAAAGTAATTTTTCCCAAGAAACTCCTTAAATATTACTAATTACAATTAGAGTAGAAAATTCAAATTACTAAATGTTTGTGTGACAGTGAACTGGAATACTTTTATAAGTAGAAAAAGCACACAGAGTTAAATAATAAAAAAAATAGTTTTTGATGAGCTTAACGAATAAACAGTAATGTGGATAGGAGACTTAAAACTCAGTGTATTAAACTTTCCATGATTTTAATTCAACAATACTAAAAAACAAATTATATTTTCTCATTTTCCTGTTGTCTGATTATTGCAAATAAATTCATATTAAATACATATAAACATACATAAACAAATACATATTAAATTTTAAATCAATATTTTATAACGACGGAATTCGAGCAGGTAGATAGACAAAAAACGTTTATGCAAAAAAATAAATAAATAAATAAAATAATTATTTAATTCTTTTGTAAAGTTTTTACTAAAAAAGTTAATAAATTTGTGGAAAAATTGATAGCGACTATTCCCGATTGTATTTTTTTGAGAGAAAATTTAATATTTAGAGAAATATGTTAAGAAAATTATAAACTTTTTAAAATCACTTACCAATAAACGTTCTGCTTCTATGTGGATGCTGCTGTTATTGTTGGATGGTGCTGTTAATAAATGTTGCTATCCCTGGATACTGACGTTACTGAATACTGCTTTTGTTGAATTCTGCTTTTACACGACACTGTTTTGTTACTGAATTCGGGTGCTAATTTTGTTGAAAGCTGCTGTTACAGGATGTTGCTAACTCTGGATGCTGCTGCTGCTACTGTTAAATACTATTGGTTACTGATATGCAATACAACGCAGTTATCTAATGAAAAATATAAGCAAAAAAAAAAAAATAAAAGATTTATCATTAAAAACAACATTTAAAACAAATAAAACAATTAATAAGAATACGATATACTCTAAGTACGTTTGTCTTCTATTATTTTTAATAAATTTGTAATTTTATACTGAAAAGGGTTGATTATTTTCCTAGTTATCATACAAAAGGGTGATGGTTAGTAAAATTTTCATGTTACGGTTATTAAAAACAAAAAAAAAACAAACAAAGGGCAAGAAATTAATAACCGCACATTATATATTAGACACACACACAATGAAGAACAACAATAACAATAGAAAAGTTAAAGAAATAAAACCAAAAAAAGAAAAAAACGAAAAATTTAACGACAAGATGAAAACATATCTCAAGAAATTTGCTCTTCTTTTTTTTTTGCACTTTTCAAAGAGTATGAGACAAAAATACCATAAAAAGAAAAGAAAAGACACAACCACCTTGGTATATAAGATTTTTATCATCTTCCTACCCTTGCTTATAAATAATACGACTAATATCATCCTTTTAACTCAAAACATACATAGAAAAAGTAACCTTCAAATGTAAATTAAATTTCTTTTTCTTTGGTATATACTATGTATATAATTGGTAGTGAAGTAGATTCTAGATGAGAATAAGAATAGCGATAAAGGTCTGTGTCGTCTCCTTCAAAAAAAAAAAAAAAGAACACATAAATATAAATATATAAAAAAAGAAATTAATTTTTGTGGTTTTTAATTTAGATAGTTAGTCAGGCGACAAGACGTCGACTATTGCGTGTCTTAAGACGAGACTAGCACCAACATCAACACACTTGAAAAAAAAAAAACAATAAATTTTTATCATATTTTAACCGTTTTGCGGTAAACTTTTAACCATTTACCGGTAAACATAAACCAGGATGACCAGAATAACAATCAAGAAATAACAAGCAAAAAATAAAAAGAACACACAAACATGCACAAAACACCTATGAGACTGACATGAAATTGACGACATATTTATTCCACCCCAGTTTATTGTTTAATTAAGATAAAATCGGATAAAATTTATTTAAACAAAAAAAAAAAGACAATATTAAATGTTATAAAATTATATTATTAAGAAACTTATGTCTTAAACTCTCACCAATTACTTAAACAATTAACTTTTAAACCTTTTGAAAAATGATAGAAATTCATAACCATACCATACCATACCGTACCCATACCATACCATACCATACCATACCATACCATACCATTACCATATCGTTTATTCTTAACAATTTCACTACGATTCATTTACAATCTCATATATCCATTATATATTGCTTAACCAACTAGATAGTAAACACTAAAACACCCCTAATAACAACTGATACCAAAATAGAATCAACAATAATTTGGGGGTGGTTAGTTATTTTTTTTTCGAGTAATTTCTGGGTTAAAACAAAAAAAAAAAGAAAAAACATTTCTTTAACAAATTATTTTCTTATATAATTTTTAAAGATGATGACTATTACCATACAGGCAGACAGACAGGCAAGCATAAGTGTTTACGTTAACGTATAAATATTTTTAAAAAACGATTAAAAAAAATAAAAGAAAAAACATTAAACTACACGACGACTACTACTGGTACTACTGGTACTACTGGTACTATATACTATTTTACCGTTTAATTATATATTTATATTTATTTATTTTATAATTATTTTATTAAATTTTTAATAATTTTTACACACAAATAAACCACCGCCCTCCCAAAATAAATTATATTATTTTCAATTTATATTAATAGCAACTCTATGTACGAGTATATGACAGGTAAAAAGCTGATTATATAAATAGAAAAGTAAAATAGAAAAATTTAACAAAACATTTCTATATGTACACGAGTTTATACGTATATTAATGTAAGGTAATATATCCGATCATATAACCCAAACTAACTTATGGTAAATTGATAATTTTAAAATTTCATCAATTAAAAATTTATTTTTTGACAAAATTGTACACGCCTAACAGGGTAATAAAAAAATAATCCATTAGTTTTATAAATTCAATAAGAAAAACTTCTATTTGTCTAAATTTTAAATAATTTTCTACACCAATTTTGACTTACTTAGTGTACTTTCTTTTCAACTCTAGAATGCTTTTAAAAAAAAAAATAACATTTTTATAGTTATTTAGTATTATTTTTTTTTTTTTTTGTTTATTCTATAAACATTTAACGTACTATTTATTTACAGTGCGAAAATTACATATTTAATCCGCTATACCGTATTCTTTTATAGAAATAAATATATTTTCCCTTAAAAAAAAAAAAAACGTTTAATAAGTCGATAGAAGAATGAAGTTTTAAGGAGCCGAATATACCTTTATACACGTTAAAATGATAAGAATAATATTATGTAATTGTTGTAAATACATAAAGATGTTTACCGATGATGATGGGTGAATAAAAGAATAAATAAAAGTAATAATGTGATGGGTGGTAAAAACCAAAGACACAACACAATATTCTTTGTTGATTTTATAGATTTTCAGATAGGTAAACATAGTTGTAAACATATATATATATATATTTAAATATTTGTATAGCCGATGTCTTTTTTTTTAGTCTTGCATAACCAATAAACTTGTCACTTGCGCCTATACATATATTGCCAACTAAATATTATTTCATTGTCGACAAAAGCCACTGCTATGTATATTTTATGAATTAATGAAAAAAAAAAAAAAAAACATTAAGAAGAAAATTAGTATTTAAAATGAAAACTTTTCACTTAAGAAGCAAAAAGTTTGTTGTTTTTTTTTTTTTTTTTTGCATTCGCCTTCTCCTGCTCCTCGATTGAAATTGAAAATAAGAAACTCAATAGATAAAAATAAACAAATAGTTTTTCTGGTAATAAAATTTTTTGCATAAATATTCGTGATTTTATGGTGTGTATGTGTGTTTGCTCTATCATGCATGCACAAGACATTATTAGAGAAATGGAAAATGGAAAAATGAACGATGCTTAATACATATATATAAGTGTTTATAGAATTTTTAATATAATTTTCTTCTTTAAGATAAATTTCTAAATCAATAATTAAATACGATGAACAAAACATAGCATTTCATTTAATAACATTTATTTGTCTTTAAATAATTATAATTATTATTACTACATAAGTAACATAGCTGGGTGATTATGTTGGGTGAATTTTGTACCATCAAATTTACCACATATATATGATGATGATACGTCTGAATTTATTTCTATTCTAACGTTATCGTTTCTCCTTCTATTTTTTTTTTTTTTTATATTTTATATGTTAATATGGACAGATTTATTCATTACACAATGGTATGTTTAAACATAAGCAGTCAGACCTGGTTAAACACGTAAGATCAGCACAGCTGACGTAAATAAAAGAAAATAAAAGAACTGTGTTCATATCATCATTGTTTGCAAACCTAATATAATAAAAAAAAAACACTTTATAAATATTATATCCCTAGATAGGCATATATATATATACATATATATATTGTAAAAGACAACAAAACTATTAAGAAATCTGTAGAAGAAGTAAATAATTAAGCAAATTATACTTAATTTATCATTATGCAAGGTCAATATGCATAGAATAATAACTATTTAGGCTGTGATATAATTGTCCGTCCGTAAAATTTAATTTTAAATTTTATATAAACTTTAATAGTCCACCCTCCTATTCCGTTCGTAACACTAATGCTAAACCACTATCAGCACTACCACTTTTAATAATTTGCAGTATTTAACCGGCTGGGTTTGACAAACAAATTTTAGAGTAAAAACCACACAACAATATTAACAAAACGACGACAAAATCTGGGCATACATTAAAAAGACACAAAAACCGACAAAAACCTTTAAAAAAAAAGGAAAGAAAAGAAAATTAGAAAATATAAAGTAAAAACAAAAAAAAAAAAAAAAAAAAAAAAAAGGTTGACAAAACCTATTTTACCAAAAATCAAGACGATAAGAAAATTTTCTTTTTAAGTAAAATAATAATTTTCTTCTTCCTTTTTAATTGTATTTTGAAAAGAACATTAATTGTGAATAACTATGGAATAGGTATCCTTGGGGCGTTCTAAGTCCTAGTATGATTGGATTCAAAAATTATTTTCTTAACGGTGTATATACGTATATATGTATATCGGTTGGTATATTTGGCGTTAAACGTATTTAATGTTTATTTAACGACATTAATTAAGCATCTAGCATATTTTATATGTTTTATATGGGCATACAGTTTTACGGAAATTGTAATAATAATATTTGTTGTTTGGTTAATTGTTGGTGGTATATGTCGGTGACTGTAACTTTATCTACCGTATTCTATATATTTCTACTGTATACACAACCAGGTGATAGTATTTATTATAAAAAAGAAATAAAAATTATATTTTGTTAAAAATACAATACGATAGTGAGGTAATGACGACAAAAAAAAAAAAAAAACTATCATACATAAATAAAATCTACTTGATCTTATTCCGATACAGCATCCGATAATTATCACTCGATTCCGATATATTTACTATTTATCGAAATATATTTTCATCTGATAAAACTCAAATTGTTGTACTGAAAAATCATTGTAACTTTTCCAAACAAAAAAATATAATTTTTATTATTGCTGTTTTTTTTTTTTTTTGGAAAACGGCACGTCAGAAAACTTTCTTTTCTTTAAATTTTTTTATTTTTTTTTTTTTTTTTGCACTGATAAACTTTACTCAGTTTTAAAATATTAATTGAGGTGACATCGACCTTACTTCACTTTACGTGTTATAAATGTGTATATAGAGAGAAATATTAAAATGTAAAAAAATCTAAAAATATGAAACGAGAAAAGGAACCCTTACCCTTTGCCCAATTAAACCAAACAACAAAATGTACATGGAGCAGTAACATCAGCAGTTACATCAGCAGCAATAACAACAACCCTCCAAATGTTATCATTGTACGTGCAGTGACAAATCATTTTCTTATTCTTATTATTTTGTTTATATTTTTCTCATCTTCATACTGTGCTAAAGAAATAAAAATAAGAAAAAACCCAAATTTAACCACCCTCTTCAAACTCATTTAAATCTTATTTACTTACGGTAAAATAATTTTATTCTTTTTTTCGGTTTTATTTGGTAATTTTATTATTATTATTATTATTATTTTGCGTATTTTTCTTTCATATTTCACTGATTGGTAGATGAATTAAATTTTGATTGAGTGCAAGAAAAAGCAGCAAAAAAGCAGGGTGACACAGCAGGGTGACACAGTTCATCGATATAGAATAGTCAAGTGTAATGAATAAATAATTTAAGTAAAAAAAAGTTTAATTATTTTTTTAATTCTCTCTAATATAATCAATAATTATTTTGCGTATATATATATATTTAAATTAATAATAAAGTGAACAAACAAACTAACACACTTTATGTTACAATAAATGCAGCACCCACCACTTAATCTGTCCGCTAATCACTTGATTTTTTTACTTTAAGAGACTTTTCAAGACGTTTTATTGCGTTTCTTTTTGTTCATCTACTTTTGTTTCCTTTAGATTTTTAGTAGTCTTAATTTTTCAATACGTAAAAAACAAACCCTTCTTAAGCCGTTTTATTACCTCACCACCCTCAACAAACCATCAGTACCACGAACTTTTGTCATCTTCATCATCAACTTTAACATTGTCGAAACTTAAAAATTATACCTCTATGAAAACGTGAACAAAAATATCGTCATATTTAAGAATAGAAAAAGTGAAAAAAAAAAAAAAAAAAAACTCTTTCTTGTCTGTAGGGTACAGGTGTATTTACACTGTTTTTTAATATTTACCAACGTGTGGTAGTACTGATGGTGGTTATATAATAACGTACATAACGCATTCATATATAGTTTATAATATACAGAGTGTGTGTTGTCACACGACACGAATATAAAATAATTTGTTACATTTGAATGTCGCCCACAATTTTTGCACAGATTTATAATGGGAGTCAGTCCCAATTACACCACCAATAATTTTCTTTTATTTTTATTATGCTTTTTTTTTTCTTTTCTTTAAGATACAAAAAAAAAAAATGCAAAATTCTTTCTAAAACAAAAGAAAAAACAAACAAAAGTAAAACCAAAACCACAAAAAATACTCGCATTTTAGAATATACCTGTTTTTCGAAATACAGCGATGACCATCAAACTCTTGATATTGTTTAATTTCCGGTTCAAATGTTGACCTCTTCGTTTCCATAATAAAAAAAAAAAAAAAAATCATCAAAATAAACCAAAAGAAAACAAGTGTAGGTGAAACGGAAACAGGTGTAAGGATGGGTTTATTTTTTAATTAATGAATAATTAAAGTTACAAAGCCATAAAGTATTGTAATAACAATAACAACAGTATTACCACCTTAACGCCACAACAACAATAATAATAATAATAATAACAATGAGAGGCACACGCTCAATAAATAATTCATCTAATTAACAATCAGCGAAATAAGCAACTATACAGTACGGGCAAAAATGGTGAATAGACGACAAGATGACGGTTGAAATAAAAATAAAATAATAAGAAAGATATTTAGATCAACTAAAATGAAAAAAATAAGGGTAGTTAAAATAACTGTGACTAAAAATAAAGGTGACAATATTTGTCTCGATAATATTTCTAGTTCTATAAAAACGGAAATAAAACCACCAGAAATCACGTTGTTCATATATTTTTCTTTTCTTTTCTTTTTTTTTGTTTGTTTGAATAATCAAAACATTTTCCCATCTAATCCTTTTCACAATATTTTTGTTTTTTCGCATCTTCCTACTATATAAAGTTATTTTTTGTTTTTTTTTTTTTATTTCCTGATAACACAACCACAGTACACCGCTGACTACATACACTTCATTCACCTACTTTTATTTTGCGTATCGTTTTTTTTCTTCTTTTTTTCCTTTTCCTTTATTTATGACGGTGTCGTCTTATGACTTATGTGCGGCATGAATAATGAATTTAATTTACACGGCTTAACATCTAATGCAAAGTAGTAGTAGTAGTAATAGTAGTATCGGGTAGAATTACACAAGGTGAAACAGTCAACAACGTCTTAATATTTACGGGGGGGGCGGTTTTTTTTTTTTTTTTTCTTTAAATAAAGTGATTTTTGGTGGCGTTGACTGAATCGTTGGTTAGTTGTGTTCTTGTTGTGGGACGCAATTTAAATGAAAATAAATAAATATCTCGAACTTTATTTTTTTGCAAAATAAAATAAAAGTAAAAAAATAAATGCAAAAAACCCAAATAAGGAAGCAAACAAGATTTAACTGATAAAAAATAATAATTTCTATTTAACTTTAACAGTTTGTTTATTATTCGTTGTTAGAGACTAGCTCTTCTTGTCTCTTTTGAATATATTAATTATATTTTTGGTTTTTTTTTTCTTTCTTCTGGTTAAAAATCGCGGATAAAACAAAACAAAAAAAAAAAAAAAAAAAAAAAAAAAAAACGAAACGAAACCGCGTAAATGTCACAAAATTACATTAAATGACTTTTCATTTATTTATTTATTATTTTTATCATATATTCTATAAGTCATTGCTGATGCTGACATCCACCCACCACTGTTTAAATTTTTTTTTTATTTATTCTACGAATAAATGCTGAAAAATAAAGAAAATAAGAAAAAAAAGTTCCGCGAAAAAAAGTAAAAAAATAAATCATGCGATTAAAAATAATTCGCTAGAATAAAAAAAAAAAACACTTTTTTTTTTTTGTTTTTCTTTTATTCAATTCTTAACAACAAAACAAAAAAAAAAAATCGAGTGAAAAACTTTTTATCCCGCAAAACTTGAACGTTGTTCAATGGAGGAACAGCATCAGCAGTAGCAACAGCAGCAACTCCATCAGCAGAGCTTATTATATTTATTTCGTAGAAGTTACTGCTGCTGTTACTGCTACTGTCATGGTTTTAAGTTTCTCATTGATATTTATTTACGTTTATTTACCTTATTACTTTTATAATAACGAAGACATTTCAATGCAACAAAGGTGAACAAACAAATAATGAAAAAAAACAATTAGACGTTGTCTGTGTGACGAATATTGAGAAAAATTGATTTTCTTTCATTTTTTTCTTTTATTTTTGCAACAGTTAGTACTTCTGATGTTTTATTTTTTATATACTATGTGCTACCACCCATCCTCCACCATAACATCACAGTTTTTATTTTTTCGCTTCTTTAAAAAAAAACAACAAAACCTATAACGGGATAATGGCTGTATTTAACTCAGTCATTCTGCTTGAATTGTATTTATGTGGAAAGTTTTAAGCTTTTTCCAAATACTTTTTAGTTTTATTTTTTTCTTATTTTTTGCCCCCTGATCAAATACAAAAAGAAAAAAAAATCTATTTTTGCTGATTGCGGAATGAAGAAAAAATAAAAAAAAAAAAAAAAAACCATCTTCTTGGCCACCCACTCACTACCCATCCAAAACGCACAACATCGTACAACTTTTTATTCTTCCCATTCACCATCTCTTACGACACACAGACACATCATAACGATTTTTCTACCTTTTCCTTTTCTCCTTCATTGTTTTCTAAATTGTTTTGATCGTTGTTGTTAACTTTTCCTCTTGTTTTGATTTTTATTACACTAAGTTTTGTACATTTAGTGTATTCAGTGGATGGCTGATGGGTCGCCTCATACTACATATATATACCAACCATCAGCATACACAACACAATATTTATTTAAAACCATCCAAAGCCAAATATTGAATTTTATTTATTATGTTTTTCGCATATATATATATATTTATTTTTTGTTTATTTAAACGACACTTTTGATTTGTTTTCCGTTTTAACAGTTGTGCATGCTTTTTATGTTTATCAATGTTGGCGAAATAATAAATATTTTCTTAATTAATGAATTCTTTCACAAAAACAAAAAAAAATGTGAAGAAAATCCAATGTTTAGTAGATTGTAAATAAATGAGTTTAAGAATCTAATTAGAGTAATAATTTTATGAGGTGTGCGTCTTACCGTTCGGTGCGTCTTACCGTTCGGTGCGTCTTATAGTTCGAAAATATGATATATTTTTTTTTTTTGTAATCTTTTAACATAAATCATAATTTTTATTATTCCGCATATTAAATATTTTATTATAATTACAACAAAATTCGATTTTTACACAAAGGATACTTTTCTGAAAAAAAAAACCGTGTAAAAAAAGACATAATGAAAGCAACAAACAGCTATATTCATGTCAGTTATCATAGTAAGTCGATCACCTATTATATGGAATTATTTTTTTCTTTCATAGACACCGTGATATAAATCAAAATTCGTGTAATTATTATTATTATTATTTTAAATAGACTTTTTGACTAGTTTACAAGCCACCAACTATTTGATATTCTTTTAAAAACTAAAAATAAATTAAACATAAATAAGGAATTTTAACAAAGTTGTATGAAAAAAAAAAACGTTTATAATTTAAAAATTAAATGAATTAAACAAAACCCCTTTTTTTACCCCTAACAATACAAATTACAATGTAAACACACATTTATATAATCAACAACATTCATAACCATTTATAGCGATCGTAATGTTTTTTTGGTTTTTTCTTTTTTTCTTTTTTGGTAGAACCACTTTACTTCATTCCATCACTTAACTTTATATACACACTTTTACTGTACGTACGCCAAATTCACAACTAGCACATAAAATCTACTCAAAAATCGTACGTAAAGTGAAGAAGTGCAAAAAAAAAAAAAAAAAACATTTTTTTTTCAAAGGAAACAAGGAATCACGAACGACCTACAAACATAAAATAAATAACACCCCAGTGGCTAATATTAAAAATAACTCAACAATAGTAACTAGTCGCTATAGCTGTAGCTGTAGTATCAGCAACAGTAAAAATAGTATAACAGGAGTAACAAATATATAACCCCATAAAATATATATATATTCAACATTACTAGACTAGGAGCACCCGGCAGTAATACGAATAGGAGCAACGAAAGGTGGTATGGTAAAATGTTTGAAAAAATCATCTCATCTCAACTGGGAAATAGAAAGTTTTCTTCTTTAATTTTTTTTTTTAAACAAAATAAACAACAGCAACAATAACAATTAAAACTACGCGAGATAGAAATGTATTTTTAGTTTTAATTTTATGTTTTTAATGCTTTATGTTATTATCCTAATTAAACAAAATACAAGAGTTAAAAAAGGAAATATAATGTAATAAACACGGTAAACATAAATATTAGAAGCAGTGTAAAAGCAGTAGTAGTAGTAGTAGTAGTAGTAGTAGATGTAACAGCATCAGCATCAGCAATGTTAATAGTAACAAAAAATAATAACATACAACAGTAACGTCTGATAATTACATTATATGAGTATATAAAAGTGGTATGAAAATTGACGGAATATCAAAATAGGAAAACAAAAGTGATGAGGCTATGTGAAAAATCCACGAAAAAAAAAAAAAAACGTGAAAATATTCGCGAAACATTATCACGAAGAAAAAATAATGCGAAAAATATAAATTTTTAAAAGATAAAATTAATTTTCATAAAACAACCCATAAAAAGTCAAAACATTTCTTCTGCAAATTTTTTTTTTTTTTTTTTTTTGTTACACAATTATTTTTTCGCAAAGTATGCAGTAATTTTACCAAAAAAAAATAAATCGCAAACTATAAAAAATAAATTTTCGCGTTTTTACTCTGTACATTGACTTTATAATTTACATTTTTCAATTCGTAACCCAACTGATTATAATAACAGTTGAACCACATTAATATATGTGTTATTGCTTGGGTGCTGTTTAGTGCATGGGGATAAAACCTCCACATACAATAACAATTGTGCTGTATACATTAAATACAAAAAATAAAAAAAAATAAACATAAATCTACTGTTCAGCGATACACACAAAATACATAAATACATAATAATAAAAATATTAATAAAATAGAAAAATAGCAATACCACCACCCAATTGTCCCATTTATTTTGTTACCGTATCGCTAAAAATAACTCAACTCACACGGCCACCATATAACCCATCACCATCATCAACAACATTAACAAATTTACATAGCACATCGTTGTCGTCATCGTACTAGTGCCGTAGTCGTAGTCATAGTCGTAGTCATCGTAGTTATATTTATTTGTTTGTTATGTTATTGCCTTTTTGCCGTTTTTCTTATATTATTCTCCTTTAACAATCTCCTTATTCTTATTCTTATTCTTATCCAGTGAATATGCTTTATTGTCATCACACATATAAATACCATAAACATTGAAAAAAAAAAAAACAGGAAAAACCAAACAAACAATACATAACGGAAAAATGATTGTGATTTTTTTGTTTTTTTTTTTTTTATACGCGTATTGCTCCCGTGTTGATTAAATAAAACAAAACCAAAAAAAAAAAAAAAAAAAAAAAAAACCATAAAATAAATAAAATAAAACAAAAATTATGATAAAACCACCCAATTCTTAAACTGAAAAATCGCGTTAAATTTGCGTAACATCGCCAAGATGAAAACGAGTTAAAACAACAATAGTAGTAGCAGCAGTAGCAAAGTAGAAACAACATAAACAGAAACAATACGTTCTATTTTGATTTGGTTTTTACTTTGCTCTCTAATAATATCTATGTATAACCCACCCATATGCATTGTGCTTCGTATTCCCCATTTATATATTCACTTTTTATTATTCAAACATATTTAAAACGCGTGATTTGTCACGCAATCAAAACATATATAAGAAAAAATAATAAAAAAATAAATAAAAAATATACATACAAGTGTATTGAAATGAAAAATTAAAATTAAATAAAATAATTTAAAGAATTTTTTTTCGATTAAATGAGAAAAGACAAAAAGAAAAAGGCACTTTGATTAGAAAAACAAAGAAAAGAAAAACATTTCACCTGTGCTTAATAGAAAATAAGAAAAAAAAGAAAACGTTTAGTAAATTGGTTTAAGTTAAATTTCTAGTAATTTGAATTTTTATTTTTAATTATATGATTAACGAAAAGCTTCGAAAGTTCAGTTGAAATATTTTCGAGTGCGAGCTTTTACACCAAATTCACCCATCACCCACCCACCAAAGTTTTTTTTTTATAAAATTTTATCCAAAGAAAAGAAAACTCATTATTATTCTCTAAAAACACAAAGCTTTTCTAGTCATTTTCTAGGTACGTTTTAGGACTTTTTAATCGTTGACAAAAATAAAAAAAATTCACCTTCTACTTTGTCCTAGGTGTAAGGTGTAAATACTTTTTAACGTAACATCTGCACATCACAGTATGACGTGTTCTTTTCGTTTGCATCAACGATTGTTGTCACCGCTCATTTTTTTTTTATATTATTTGACAAAAAAAACTATTTTATTTTAAAAAAAGAAAACCAAATATGATATTAAACATGTCAGTCACACCCCACTGAATGAATGATCCTTTCTATGCACATTCCACATTGTTTTTCCAACTGAAATAAGCAAGGAAAAATCTCCTCTTCTCGTCATTAAATCAACAATTTATTTACTTTTTTTTTTTTTTCTTATCCAATTTTTATTTTCTTTTAATTTTGTGCCAAAAAAAAAAAATAAAAAAAAAAAACACATCCTTTTGTGAAACTTTTATTCCCACTTTTACAGTACTCATCCGCCATCAGCCATCGAACTTTCACCCCATAGATTTTTCAGTGTTTAACGCTTTCAGTACTGTTCGACGGGCTGAATGTTATTGTTTTTTAAATAGCAAATAACAACAAGCAAAGTAAAGAAAAAAAGAAAAACAACTAAGTCATTAGGGGTGGCAGCATATTGGACAGTTAAATATGGGTAAATGGGTGATCGCTGGTAAATAATATTCAGTATGAGTTAAAGTTGTTTTAGGATTGTAACAAATAAGAAGGAATTTTTTTATTTAACTTTTCTTTATATTAAAAAAAATATATATATATATATAAAAAAACAACAATCGAGCGCCACACAACAGTGATCGTTTGTCGTCGCGCCATTCATTTCTTTTTTTTTTGTTTTTGTTTTCCTTTGCTGTTACAAAGTAAACAAATTTAAACCACCCGGTGGTTTATATATATATATATATCCCATACACTTACTCACTCTGCAAGTGTACAATTTACTTACACCCCCACCTGATCCACAAACTATTTTATTCTATTATTTTCTATCAGCGAGTACTGAAATAAACAAACAAAAAACAAACAAACAACAAACAAACAACAAACAAACCATAGAAAATGCCCGAAATTCAAAGTATTGAACTTTTTTTTTTAATGTTTTCCCTTTACTTGGGGGCTTACAGAAAACAGAAAACAGAAAACAGAAAAAAACTACATTGTGATGGCAAATAGTGTGATTCTGGGTGGTCCACCCAAATAAATATAAATAAAATAAAATTAAAAATAAAACTTTGTAAGAGAAACATTACGTTAAAGATGAAGAATAACAAAATATAAAAAATAAAGAAATAAAAATGGTAATGTTGAGACGCGACTGTATTTGTGTCCCGAGTACGCATAACATTATTGAATGGTAAAAATCAATTTTTCTTTTATTTTCTTGTTGTTTAAAACAAAACAAAAAAAAAATAGTGAAAAAATCACCAACCAACCACCCAACCACCCATCATCTAATATAAATTTTACTTATTTTTAGTATTTGTGGTTACTCAACAATTTCTTAGGTAACTAAATGTTTGCCTACATTTGAAAATTATTCGGAAAAGTCTGAACAGTGATAGATTTATGAATAAGAAAAAAAAATGTAATTTTTAAAAGCTTTTTTAAAGAAAATTTTTGGTTTAGTCAATACACAAACCAACAATTGATAACGACAAAAAAAAAACAAAAAAACCCCCATAAAAGCTTATGATTATCTAAATAAATCTCTTCTATTCTATTCTATACTGTATATATATATATATCTATATATCATAATTTATATTTATTTATTATCTATTATTGTCTGATATATAGATAAACAATTAAATAAATAAACTAATTAAAAGTTTAATAATTAATTAATAATAATTTTTAACAAGTAAAATTTTGTAATATCACGACAATCCACCAACCATCACCAATTATAATCATATTAACAAAAATTACATGTAATTTACTATTGAAAATTATCAAAAAAAACCAAAAACCAAAAAATTTCTATATATGTCAATTAAATATAATTTTCTATAAATTTTCCAAAGATAAATTATTTAAAATTTTCCATTAAATAATTGCTCAACAACCACCACTACCACCATTTACAGACCGACCATCTTACAATCAGTTAATTCACTATAAAATACGTAAATCAAATAATTAAAATCCTTTTTTGATAATTAATTTTAAACAAAATACAAATGTCATATAATTGTTAAGTATACGGGTTGAATGGTGTTTTGACAAATAATTAATATGCCTGTAACCATCCACATCCACCCACATTCAACATAAATAGTTTTGTTTTTCGTTTTTTGGTTTTTTTTCTTTAAGAGCATAAAAACTATAGAAAACTAGTGTTTAAAAGATGTGTTTGGCATTTATGATTTAATAAACCTTTTAACACAAATGAAAAATGAAAAATGAAAAACGAAGAAAAATAAAAAATAAACAAAAGGAAATTGAAGGCGCAATCATACGTATTAAATGGTACAAAGATTTAAATTCGTTTACAAAGAAAATTAAATAAAACTTATTATATTTCGGATTGAATAAAATTTATTTGTGTACATCTTCTCGTTGATTAAAATTAAATGCCTTTTGGCATAAATAATAATAAGAAAAATTAATAAATTTTTTTACTTGATTAATGTCTTTACAAGCAAAAAAGTGCACATTATGCAAAAAAGAAATCATATAATAAAAAGAAATGAATAAACACGTAATATTGATGATAATTCTCTTACGAAAATTATCGCATAGTGATGACTCAATAAGCGCTCCTATCTCAGTGCTAATCTTAGGAATAAATTATTTCAAACAATCTTCTGAAATGACAATACAATAGAGTAATTACTAAATTATAACCATTAATTTAGAGAGAAATCTTTTCAAAATAGCACAAAATTCTTAATACAACTTTAAAAAAAAAAATAAATTTTTAAAAATCTTTTTAACACGAGAGAATGACTCTATGATCTCAGGACCACAGTTTGGTTCAACGATAATGACTAGTACTAGCGACTATTTTATTTGCAAACGAAAGATACAATTTGATTTCATGATCTTTGAAAATTGTTGATCATTTTGCAACAAATTACAATTGATATTGTTCACGGTACAGTACAACCAAATATCGTCTGACTACATTCGATGCCATAATAAAATATTACATGATTTCAAACTCTACCCAAAAATTAATATTTATATTTTCTAATTTAATTAACGCAAAATATATATATTTATTTAAGTTTAATAACGTAACGCCAGTCAATATGTATATATCTATATGGCATTTTTAATCGTACAAATGAAATTTAAACTAATAAAACATTTTCTCTTTCCCTAATTTAAAGAAAAAAGAAACAAAAAACAACAGCAATAACCGCCAAAGAAAACACGAATTAGTGGCAAAAGCGGCTATAATAAAATTAGAATAATAATAATAATAAGAAAAAGACATTTTCTATTTACAATGAAATAACCGAAAAACACACATTAATTTATGTAAATCCATTTGTTACGGAAAAAGAACTTTAAAAAGTTTAAATTTTATTTCTTTGCTTTTTTGTTTCTTGCTACGGTACTTTGCTGCTAACAACAATTTCCTACAAAACAAAAATTAAATAAGAAAGTAGCATTGTTAAAGGGTTCATTGCTTGTGTCATACTGATGCATAGTGATATAAATATCAAGAACATTTGTATCCACTAATCAAGTGGTAGCAAAAAAATTTTTTGCGCTTAAGATAATAGCATTATTTAGCAATAATACAAGAATAAATCGATGCCAACAAAAAAAACTCTATTGTTTTTTAGCCCTTGTAATTTTATATTCGCAATAAAATCTATTCACGTAAAATTCACGCAAAAAAAGTAAAAAAATTAAAATAAGAATAACGAAATCATCCCTTAACTAAACACGTGAACGTTTTAGCACAAACTGGCAATGTTTATTTTTACATTTTTTTTAACAAAAAAAAGAAAAGAATTTTCCTCTCTTTGTGGCAAAAATTTGCCGTTTTTCATTGAAAAATTGGGGAAAATGTGTTTTATTTGTTTGTCAAACGCATGCGTTTTTCTCTTTATTATTATAATTTTTGTTTTTTGTTTTTTTTGCAATCCTTAATAGAAGGATTTTCCTTTAGTGTGTCAGAGAGCAAGAGTAGACATACCGTTTTCTATATAGAAGGTTGAGATGTTAATATTCTTGGTGGGGTTGTTATTGTTTTTATTAAAACAGCATGTTGGATTATTATCATCTCAATATCAGTAAAATTCAATGTCAACAGTAAATAGTAAGCAGTTGATAGTGGTGGTGATGCTGATGATGGGTAATGGTAATAATGATGGTAGTACTACTCTGTTATAAAATTACTACAAATTTTATTCTAGTGTAGTGTATAACAGTCGCAACAAGCAACACAAACACAGAAGGACAACGACGTTGTGGCACAAGTTTAATAATAAAATTATAAAATTGGCAGCGCATCCACCATATATAACAATCACTGTTAAATATATATAATCAAAGAATCAGGTTGGCCCTGTTTGTGGGCTTAAATAACTGACGACCAAAAATGACAGTGCAACAGGGACACCGTTCACGTGCGGGTGCTTTTATTGCTTTTATTATTATTATTATCATTATGTTTTTAGTTTAGTTTAATTTCTTATTATTTATTTGTTTGTTTATTTTTTATTTTATATATTTTTTTTTTGCAAAATAACTTTAACGACTTTAACGTCGTTTATTCTATAACGCAAAAAAAAAAATAAATGAAATTAATTAATTAGTGTGCTGTGGGGGATAATGATGGTGTTGATGGTGGCCTTGTGTTTTTTTTTTTTTTTTTTGTATCTAATTTTACAAAGAAAAAAATGCTAAAATCATTCAAAAAAAGAAAAAAAACCGTTAATAACTCTTCTAATTTGTTTTAGCAAAAAAAAAAAAAAAAAACAAATAATAAAAATATAAATTTCTATTGTGCAAAAAATCACAATAATAATAATTAAAAAAAAAATAAAATAATAATTGAAACAAAGATTTAAACGTGAAAAAAGGTGACGAACAAAATTAAAAACCAACTTGATGCTGTTGATTATGTGATTATATTTTCCTTTAATATTTCATTTGCAAATTATTTTCTATACTTTTTTGTATTCTTATCTAGTGCAATTATAATATAGCCGATTTAATGTTTTCCTGTTCTTTCACTTAGAAAAATGCAATTTTTTTGTTCAGTGATATTTTATAACAGGTGTAACAAAATAATTTTTCGCAAATAATACTTATTTTTCGTATAAAATAATTTATTTTATGAAGAAGAAAAAGAAGAAGAAGAAGAAGAAGAATAAATGCAAAAAATTTTAAACAAATATGATTGTAGGAGGTTTAAATAAAAAGGTGACATCCTTATTTTTCTTACATGTTCTTGCGCTCCTGTGATTGTTATCAATTTTTATACAACATTCTTATGAGTATTTTTCCAATTGCAGCATCCTACTTACAAATATTATATTGTTATATGCAATGCCAGTTGCATACGCATATTATGTTTAAGTTTTTTTTTTTTTATATAAATATATGCTTAATTATGAAATAATGCTTGTGTACTATTGTTGATATTATTTTAATTTATACTATATATTATATCTACTATTAAGGAATGTCGTTATTTTACATTATGTTGATAGACGGAAATCGTTTTTTACTTTTCTTAATTGTATTGTTTTTTAATTGCAAAAAATAATTTTCATCTTCTGTTTGCTGATTACTGATGATGCTGCTCTTTCGTTAATATTTTATTGCTTTATATTAATATTTTGTTATGTTACTGTTGTTTTCAAGGAGTACAAGAAGCAGCTGAATTTATTAAATACATATAGCTGTAACGCTTGTACATGCTAAAAATAGATAAAAGTAATATTAATAACAGCAAAACCAATAGAAATAGCAAAAAATTTAATAATAATAATAACAAACATAGCAAAAAGCAAAAGCAAAAAATTTTCCATGTTATTATTTTTCTTCGTATTTATTTATTTTTATTTATTTCTCCTGCTCCACGTAATGTTTATACTTCTGCTTCTGCTCCTGCTGTTGCTGTTGCTGTTGGTTGTACTCCTACTACTTATACTGTTATAGCTACTCTTGCTGTTATTATTTGTTGCTATTGTTGTTGCTATTGTTGTTCTTATTGCTGTGTTATTATTGTTTTGTTTTTTCTTTTTTTTTTTTTGTTTTTTTTTTGTTTTGTTGGACTTGATCATCACCAGACAAATATTTTGTTGTTTTATTCACATTTGTGTTTAAGACACAAAGCAGCAGCATCATCAGTAACAGCAGCAATAGCAGCATCAGCTACAGAATCCAATACCATCATCAAATATTTAATTTTTAAACGCAACATCATAACAGTGTTTTTGATTTAATTAATTTAAATTTAAAAGAAAAAAAAAAAAAAAAAACCGTGCAAAAAAATCGCGAAGAAAAACCGCGAAATAAAAATTATTTAATTTTTTTTTTTTTTTCATTTTATTTAAATATTTTTGTTTTTTTTTCTTTAAATTATTCTCGTTAAATATTGTCTGTCATAATTTATATGAATTAGTAAAAAATTGATTAATTTACTTGAGAGAAAAAAAAAAAAGACCATCCACCTGACCACCATCATCAACCGTTTTGTTTAGTGAAATAAAATTTTTTCTTAATTAATATTTTAAAAAAATAATAAAAAATTTATTTTCCATTGAAGTGAAACAATTAAAAAATATAAAAAATTTAATAATAATAATAATTTTTCCATCTACCATGTAAAAGGCAGCACACAAAAAAACAATTAGTTAAAAAAAAAAAAAAATAAATAAAATAATTTCATTCACCTGTTCTGTTTGCAATAGTAATTTTTTTTTTTTTTTTGCTTAATTAATTAATTTTTGTTTTTTTTTTTTTTTTTATTGTAATTCATTTTGATAAAAGTTAATCGTTAAAGTGTTAAAACAAACTGAAATTAGTTAAACAGAAAAAAAGTAAGAGAAAAATAAAACAGGTGAAATAGTGTGAGACAAACGAAAATTAGTTGAGAAATTTTATGCAGAAATAAAAATTTAATTAAATTAATTAATTAATTAATTTTTTTTTTTAAATAATAAATAAAAACTTGAAGTGGTGAAGTGAAAAAAACAAGAAAAAGAAAAATTTCAAAGTTTTAAAAACGTGAAAAACAAATACTGTGGTTAAAAAACACGAAAAATAATCCCAGGTAAGATGATAATTTGTTTTTTTTTTGAATTTTTTAATTTTCTTTCTTGTAATTTTCTTTATTTATTTAAACAAAATAAAAGACCTCAATTCGTGGGTAGAAACAGTGCTTTTAGAAAAAAATTTTTTTTTTTTTTAGATTTTTTACGTGCATACGACGTCCGATTAATTTTTCGCGTGTTTAAAACAAATTTGATTTTATTGTTGGAAACAAATTGTTAAATTAAAAAAAAAACAAAAAAAAAACATAAAGATCCATACAGAAAAACTTTTGATGGAAAAATAATAATAAAACAAAAGAAGAAAAATCAGCGAAAAATATTTAAAAAAAAAATCGTGAAAATTTTTTCGCATATGCAATTTATATGGAAAAAATAAACTTTACAAATATTAATGCACACAAATTACTAATCAGTTAAATTCAATTCATATTAATTATCAGAAAAATAATTTTTCATCTTTTGATTGATCGAAAATGAATTTTCTTCGCGTGAATTTTTTGAAATTCTGTTTTTCATCTTTGCTGTATTTATTTATTTCAGAAAACAGGACACGAAGAAACAAGCCAACGCGAACCAAAAAAAAAAAAATATATTAAACGCGAACAAAAAAAGGTTGAACATTAACAATAAATCAAGTGCGCGCTCGGTGGTGGGTGTTTTGTGTTTGTGTGTCCTTCTATTTGGCGTTTATTATTATTATTATTTTTATTATTTTCCAATTGTTTTATTTTATTAAATTTACTATAAATACGTTTGCTATTTGTTTGTATGTGAAAACAAGGCGCCAATAAAAGAAAGTACACAAACGTTTTAACCGTTACTAGCCACGACTAGTGAAATCAGCAAAACCAAAGAAAAAAAAGTGCTGTCAAGAGGAAGCACCACCTCTAAGAAAACAAAAAAAAAAAATAAAAAAAAATACGAATAAACCAACGGCAAAAAACATAGCAGAAGACTTCGAATAACACTTTTCATATTTTTTTTTTTTTTTGTTTAATAATGCTGGAGCCACGTTGGAGACAAATGCAGGTATGTGCTGCTTTTCTTCAATTTCTTATTTGTTTTTCTTTTCATTTCTTTTTAAAATTAATTTTCTAAATAATACAACAAAAATCAAACATAAAAAGGTAAAAAAAAAAAAAAAAAGATTGCGTGGGTGGGATTAGCAAAGTTGTTCGTTTTGAGTTTTTTTTTTTTTCTTTCTTTTTTGTTAAATTAAAATTTTCAGGCTGCAATAATAATACATTGCGCATTCTCATCAATGCAATTTCGAGTTTATTTTCTTATATTTTGTTGGAGCTTTTGCTGTTCTCTGTTCATTCTGTTGTGCTTTTAGTTAGTTTTCTTTTTTCAGGACCTTTTTCTGTTGTTTTTTTTTTTTTTTTATTGTGATGTCTTTAGTTTAATAAGAAAAACACGCCCCGTGCGCGCGCAAAAATGGGTTGTGTTTTGGTGAAATTGTTTCCGTTTTTGCAATTATACATTATATATTTTCCTTTACGCTATTTATTTATTAATAATATTTTCTTTTCGTTATTGCTGTTGTTGTTGTTGAATTTTCGTCAATTATTTGTCGTTTTTTTTTACACGTCTTATATTTTTTGTAAATTTTACATAAGAGATACCGACATAGACATCGACGACGACAATAATAATCAGACTAAGATTAATTGCGAAAAAAAAAAAAATGCATCAATGAAATATTTCCAATAAAAATAACAAATATATCTGATATTTATAAAGTTGAAACAAGATAATTATAAAGTAAATCGCGAAAAAAAAACGCGTATATAAAGTCGTGAATTAATAAAACCACAAAAAAAAAACGCAAATATAAAATCGCGTAAAAAATCACGTATATTAAAATTCAGCAACAATTACGAAAAGAAAAAATTATTCACAAAAAACTATCAATCGATGGTCACGCGATCAATTATTAGGCAAATTAAATTATTTATCAATGCTAAGGGTGGGTGGGGTCATCAACTGTAGGTTTTTATTAACCCCAAACGATTTAAATTTATAGCAAAGTTATAAAAAAACTCTTTTACCCAAATAAATTTATAATAAAACGAAAAACAAATAAAAAAAAAAAACCACCAATTTCGAGTCAATAAAAATTGTGAAATTTTTCACAAGAAAACAAAATAAACGAAGAAGAAAACTTCCACCGTTTATGCCAATTTTTCTATTTTAAAATATTGACGTAATTTTACTACGATATTGTTACTGTTGTTGTTTCTAATGTTATTCCAATAAAATAATATTTCTGCGGTTTATTAAATGTTATCCAACATAATGTACAAATTTTTTCCTTTATCAACCAGCTGTCATTTGGAAAATCTACAATATATATATATATATATATCTAGGGAAAAATTTTTTCTCTACTTTCTAAAAAAAAATGTAACAAAAGTGTTGAGTTGAACAAAGCAATTGGTATATATTCTTTTTTTTTGGACGATGAAAAATAACATTGATGATTGTGATACTGATGGTTGGTCTCAGTATTTACGTTTAATTTATTTAATTTCTCGCGATATATGACCGTTCAGCGAAGATCGAAGCTTTATTTTTGTTTTGTTTTTTTTTTTTTTTTTCAAACACGGTAGACAGTGAACACATAGAGATTGTTATTGTTTGCCAAAACTATAACGATTGATATCAAATTGTCATCTCTTATTACCAGTTACAGTAGCGTTTGTTTTTCTCTATTTTTTTGCAAAATTATTTTTGTCCGTCTGTTCCGTCAGATTTCAATTTTAACAAAAAATAGAGAAAAAAAAATGAAAAAAACAATAAAACTCGCTATTCACATTGTTCTTTTAGTTTTTTTTTTTTTCTATTTTATTTGTCGTACAAAACAACGTCAGTGTGATTACCATACGTTATTTTTTATTATTTTATCCACGAAATAACTGCATGTACACTCTACAGTGATGAAGATTGGTTGATGGTGATGGTGGATGGTGGATGCCTTTTAAGCGACAAAAATGAAAAATTTTGCAACAAAAATACAAAAACAAGAAGTGAAAAATTCCGAACAACACACACAGCTTGGACGATGACCGCAACGACGACGACAACGAAAACGACAAACAACAACGCCGTCAACGACAACGTCAATACTGCTGCTGTTGCTGCTGTTTTTAAATTAATATTTTTGTTTTTTATTTTTTTCAAATTTTTATTTGTCTGCTGCTGGTTTGTTTCGAAAATATAGAAAAAAAATTACAAAACGTAACGTAACGTACCATGGGAAGTGCATAGACACCTCATCATGTGGCATATAACAGGCATTTTGCAACAAATAACAAAAAAAAAAAAAAAATATACAAAAAGCTCAAACAAACCCATTCGATATAGTTCGCGAAAACAAAGAAAACCAAAAACAAAAAAAAAAAAAAAACGGACCAACAGTAAAAGTGAAAAATGTCGAGAAAAACCATTAGGAAAAGCGCAACTAGGAAACTAAAACGAAAAAAAAAATACAACTAAAATTGTACTTTAGATGAGCGAAGCGAAACTAGATAAAAAATTCATTTGACGTTGGCACCATTCACCATCACCATCTATTCATTCATTTGCTATCATCACCACCGCCAATGATCCACCGTCACACATCCGTTTTATTACATTTTTATTTTATTTTTTTGTTTGTTGCCTTGTTGCCACTTGTTTATTAATAATTCTACATCCTTAATAATTTTCCTCTACATTGCTTTATGGCAGCAGCAGCAGCAACATCAACATCAACAACGTTACGGACAATACCAAAATTCGCGAGCGGTCAAATATTTTTCCAACAAAATAAAAGTAACCATAAATAAACAAATAAAACAGATAATAAAATCCGAAACAAGGTAATGTGGTATTTATAAGGTATTATTAAGTGATTTAAATGTGTACTCATGTGGCCATATCGTGTTAAAACAATTACGTGGTATTTAATATCTATATACAAAAAATCAAAATTAAATTAAAAACGACGGTAAATGTAAAGGCAAAAGCAGCAGCAAGCATAAACAACACAGGGGCTAAGTAAAATTTTCTTTTTTATTATTATTTTCACATTTTTCCTTTATCATATGTCTACCTGTACTCGTATTCACTGTTTTTACCCCTGTTATGTGTTTTTTTTTTTTTTCACTAGTTCTACAATCGTTCATCTCTCTCTCTATGGTTCTATAATGATCATAGTACGTTACGTTTTATCATCAGCATCATCTTCATCATTAGTATCATCATCAACAACATACAATGCTGATGTTGCGCTAGGCAAGTGTATGGTAGTTGTTATTACACTGACCATTGTCCCCATTACCCACCAAACACGTTGTATTTTCATCGTAAACAATTTATATTTTTTTTTTTTGTTTTTATCGAAACAAGTGACTACATATATAAATCTGTCTGATGACTTAATCGCTTTGTGTGTAAAAAATGTAAAGAATTTAGCGTTAAAAAATAAAAAACAAAAAAAATACCAAGGTTGCTGCTGTTATTGCAAACCAAAACAACAACGAGAATAAAAAGTAACGAAAAACAAACGTTAAAAACGGAATTATAATTTACCACAAACAACCCTAGTAACATAAAATAAAAATAAAATTAAATAAAAAATAAAAAATAAAAAATCTCTATTTAACCACCCACGAAAAATCACCCCAATTACCACCCATTAAATAATTTTTATTTTCATGTGAACATAAATTGAGAATTGTTTTTTTTGCAATTCTTTTTCTACTTTATCCTTTTTCACAATATTACCGGTTATGCCTTGCATTCTATTATACTTTCACCAAACAAATCAAAATTTAAACGAAACACTAATATGTTATGTACGGCGTCCCATTTAACGCGATTTAAATACACAAAATATTTTACCAAAAATAATGTACATAGAATAGAATAAAACAAAAAGATATATAAACATTGACATGGATATGGATATTGTTTGTGGTCTATTAACTTTTTCATCATGTCATCATTTCATACACGTGTATATGTATAATTCGCGACTTTAAAATTCCAAATGCATACAGCATTATATAAGTGAAGTCACGTTAAAACTCATTTACCTATATAGTGTCTTTAGCCTATTATCCTATTCTATCACGTAACCATCACGTACAAAACTGTCATTTCTACACGTTTATCAAAGAAAAATTAATAATTCTTTGCTTGATTATCAAATATATACATTTTGGGTGATAAATTAAATGGGTGGTGAATTTAACTATTAACGAAATAACACAAACTACTTATTCCTTATTATTATAAACAAAATAACCCTTTTTTTTAATAAAAAAAAAAACTATTTAAGTCATTTATATGTTGTAATCATAATGCAAGGCGTCAAAAGTCATACAAGTAGTTGGTAGGTAGGTAGGTAGATAGGTAGTTAGGTAGATAGGTAGTTAGGTAGGTAGTTGGCACAATAATAACAACAATAATACTATTCATCTTACATTTTTTCCTTTTTGTTTTGATAAATTACATGAAATTATCCTTTATGGGACTGATACGAGTCGTGTTAGTACGATATATATCCCGTATATATCCCGAATATCCCCAACCTTTTAACAATAACAACAAGAGTAGTAGCAGCAGCAGTCAGTAACTATAATAGTAGGACCAACAGCAGTTACACATTACTCGCTATTTATCATATTAAATATTCGAAAGTTCTACGTTAAAAATAAACAAGAAAGAAAAAAGGAAACAAATAAATAAAAAGAAATCTTATCGAATGATATCGTATAGTGTGGTATATAGGGTGGTGATATTTTCCAACAAATGGACATAATGAATAGAAAAAATTAAATTTTTCATTTAAATTCAATAATTTGTATAATGTCACCTGATGATGGTAATCAAACCCGAGAAAAAGTTGTTATTTATTTATTCTTATATATATACAAAAAAATATTTAGACAGAAATTAATCACACAGTAATTATAAATTTTTTGTACATTAGGTAAGAAGTTACAGTAATATTTTACTGTTAATAGAAGAAAATCTAAAAAAAAAAAAAAAAGCGACATTTCTAACGACAAATCCGTTTTGTTCTGTTAAATTGAGAATACTCAGCACAAGGCTAAACACGAAAGGGGGTCTTGTGTTGTTGCGTCCAAAAATAAAGAAAATTAAAATTATAAAAAAAAATTTATTAATTGATTCAAATTAATAATGAAAAGTAAAAAAAAAGAAAACAAAATACTGATGCCAGCCGTGGCAGGAAGCTGAAACAACATTAATAATGTAGAAAAAAAAAAATAAAAATAAATAAAAGCTCAGTAACAGTAGAGTCTTCTTAATAATATCAATCAATCAACAAATTAAATAATTTAATTAATTTTACAGCAATTGTGTAAAAAAAATGGCAAATAAATAAATAAATAAAAATCCTCTCTATATAATCGATAATCCCATCTCGTCGATTCTATATAACGTGCGGGTTAGTCTCCATATGGTATAATTTTTATTAATAAAAATAACGACGTTGGTCATTTATTTGTTTATTTTTTCGGATTTTCTTCTTTTTTTTTTTTTTTTTTATTGAATTGAGAAATTGATAAAATAGAACAAAGAAAATGTTATTAATAAGCACCAATGTGTTCACCCATTACACAACCCGATGAAAATTTACCCCCAATCAAACTCCGTCGTTTTTTTTTTCTTTCTATTTTCATTTAAATAATAATTTTTTCTTTGTTTTGAGAGTTTATTTATTTTTTTTTTTTTTGGATATTCACTACTTTTACTTCTATTATTTTGGCCGTATATAAAAGCATATGAATAGATTCAATTGTTTATTGTTTATTGTTCAGATAGAAAGGGGGGGGGGGGGTGGTGGTCAGGATATAAAATCTATTTTCGTGGTTTATTTACTTAGAAAACCCCAATGCATATGAGACAATTTCGGCTAGTTACTGATGATGGACTAAATACAATAATACAACAGGGGTAGTAGATTGAATATTTAAATCTTACTAAAGTGGTGTGTTAAGGGAAGTTAAAAAAAAAAAAAAAAAAATTATAATGTCCACAAAAACATCGAAAAATTCTTATCGCCTTTTATTGTATTTAAAATAATAATTTCATATAGAGAATAAAATCAAAAAAAAAAATAAAGAGATTATTATTATTATTATTATCTGTTGAAATGGTACTCCTTCTGCATTTTGATACACCATTTTACAATGATATTTAAATTTCTTGTGCAAAGAAAAAGAAAAGAGAAAAGAAAAATGAGATACTACTATATAGCACACCATTTACCAATGCATAAATAAAATTATAAATTAATATAATAATATATTCTTACTGTGTATATTTTGTGTATATAAATATTAAAGAGGAATTAACATAAAATTTACTTAAGAACAACAATAGCACAGAACACCATAATAATATTACCAAAAAGTAATATTCGAGAAGTTATTTAACTTTAATTCACTATAACCTTCTACACATTTGCCTCTATAAAAAATTAATATTATCATAAATATTTTACATCTTAATTAATCTTTATTTATTGATTTATTTACTATATATTTATACTTTCATTTGTTTATTTTAATAATAATACACGAATAAAATAATTATGCCATAAATGGACGATGTTACGATAAACGTTACGATAAAAAAAAAAAAAATATGGATATTTAATGTTCATAAAGTGGTAAAACCAAAAATATTTCTATAATCACACTAGGTGGGCATGATTTTACTAACAGCATGATTATGTTTGATTATTATGCAATAAATTTTGTGGTATCAGTAACGTAACGTAACGTAATGTAATGTAATGTAGTGTAATGTATTGTATCGTAACTGAACAGAAAATGTAGAGAAAAAAAGGTGTTTTTCAAGAGTGTCTCAATTGAATATATACACTTCTTACTATTTATGGTAATAAAATTCAACAAATTAGAATAAGGGTGTGTGTGTGTGTGTGTGTGTGTGTGGAAAAATAATTAAATAAAATAAATTGTTTTTAATCACTGATTCTCATAGAAATTTCCATAGAAATTTCAATTTTAGAACTTTTGAAAATTGTAATTATTTCATGCAATCTGTGTGACTTCAACAAGGACATTTGAAAAATCCTGTAATCTCTGTCTCAAAAATTATATTTTTTATAAAGAAATTGACATATTTAGGAATTACGACGTGAAGTCGACCTGTGACTAGCTTTGAGATGCCATGTTAATTTATCGAATGAGATATATGATATATGTGGACATTAGTTATCCAAATTGTTTTGGGAACGTACACACGCTGGTAAAGTGTTCCATTTCTTTGCTGTACGAGTACAGAAATCGTTTTGGAACTTCGATGTTCTTACCGTACTTAGAGTTACCGCTCGACCGTGGGTGGTACTGCCAGCCCTTGTTTCCCGTAGACGTTTTTCGCGCGAAGGCATTATTTCGGAGACCTCTTTCGAACAATGCCCGTCACTATATTTATAAAAAATCGTGAGGTCCGCTACGTCCCGACGATGCTTAAGCGAGTCTAATTTATCCGTGATTTCGGGATTATTTATTTAAATATTTTTTCCAATTTTCACTTTGACTATTTGATTTTTATAAATTAATTTTCCAAATAAAAACAAAAGAAAAAACCACTAGTAGTTTAAACAGTACACTATGCTCATAATCATTATATTACGTATAAATTCAGGACTAAAATCTAAACTATATCCAATCTATTAAAATATGTTTAACACTTCAGTACTAAATAGATTTTAATAATTATTTATTTATCAATAATTTAGTTAAAATTTTCATTCAATAAATGAAAATCATGCATAAAGAATGTATATATTTAATGTTAAATATTTTACCTCGATATTCGTACATTTTGATATATTGATTTTCCTACATCTATGTATATCAAGATCTATTTATTTAACAAAGAAAAGAATTTTCTTATAGAATAATAATAATAATTTAAATTTTAAATGAAAAATAAATGTTTATCTCTTTTTTTTTTTTGGGTTTTACATAATTTTTGTTTAAGAACAAAAACCCAATTGTCCACATCTAGTGTACATAGGGAAAAAAATAATAGTCCATTCAATAGTAATAATAATAATAATAAATACTATTATCATTAGTGATAGTAGTAGTAGTAATACAACACAGTAATAAAACCGTGTTATAAAGTTAAATACAAGAGTCCAACTAAAATTTTTATTCTTTTTAAATAATACAAATAAATATATATATATATTTTAGTGAAAATAATCAACCCAACGTATTTTATAAAACAAACAAACACCCATCCGATTTTAAATTCAACTTATTTTCTAATTATTATTAATATTTGCATAGAAAAATCACAAATATTGGCTTAAATTAATCTCGGAATTTGCTATTACTTTTGTGGAGATAGTCATAGTGATGGTGATGGCGATAATAAACATGACGATGGGTGTTTATTATTATTTTTTTTTTATTAGGTTGGGATGCAGATGCATCCTTAACAGTGAAAAGTGGGTGGCAAGTAAATGAGTGTTTCTTTATTTATTTAAATAAGATTAATGCAGGATAGAGAAAAGGTTTTTTTGTTTTTCTTTTATTTATTTATTACTGATGTTACTGCTGCTGCTTCTGCTTCTGCTTCTGCTGTTGCTGTTGCTGTTGCTGTTGCTACTGGACAACTTGTCCAGTTTAATTTTTATTCGTTTTTTTTTTTTTTTTGTTATTATTATTAAATGTGTTTCTCTTGTTTGTTTTCATTTTGTGTGAAATTTTGTCTTGTTTATTTAGGCAAATTAAGGGTTTTCTCCATTTATATTGACCAAACAAAATTATAAATAAATGCGAATGAATGGTTACTACTTCTGAGTATCAAATATATACAAAAAATAGAAACAATAAAAAAACAAATTAAGTGCAAAACAGAAAGAAAAACAACTCAAAAACCCATTTAGCACCTATAAAAACATTATCATCCAGTATTCAAAAAAAAAAAACAGCTCATATTTGTACATTATAAAATGGGTAAAAATAAACCACCATCACCATCACCATCAACATCACCATCATCATCATCACCACAACCAATTCATTTTTGAAAAAGTATCTAGCTGTTGTCTGCAAATAAAATTTTTCTACCCAAAAGAAAAACCATTTTTATTCCATGTGACGATGATGATGACACTGTTCTGTCCCGATAGGAGTTGGTGTTTTTTTGTGTGCGTTTATTGTAAAAGTGGATACACTATCCACCCATTTATTTTCGTAATACCATAATACAACCATAATATGCACACTTTTGTAATTATTTTGATAAAGTTGTCTCGACAGGGACCATTTAATATATTCTCTCTCTCTCTTCGTACTTAAGAGTTTTGTGATTTCTTTTTCTTTCTGTTTAATTTTTCTTTTTTCTGTATTATCATATGTGGGTGGGTGGGTGGTTTCGGTTAGCTGTTACAATTGGATTGAGTTTGTTAAATCCATGTTAAATATATGATAAAATCATGTTAAAATAATAATGTGTTAAAAATTGAAAGGGATTAAAATACAGAACTAAACAAAATAAAAAATGAAAACGAAAACGAAAAGAAAAGAAAAACAAAACACAACAACCATGTAATGTTATGTCAGCAACAATTAACGGTTAATATGATTTTAATTATCTTTTTTTGCTAACCGAAAAAATATTAATAAATATACAAAAGTAAGTGAGTGTAAGTAAATATAAAAAAAACAAGTAAACCCAAAAATTCATATAGAAACAAATAAAAAAAAAGAAGGAAAACAGAATCAAAACCCATTCTGAGACAGTGAAATCCGTATCCACATAATAATTCTTCATTTTTTTTTTTATAGCATGTTAAATACGCATAAAAAAATGGAAAAAGATCCTCCACTCACTCTCTCACCATTAAAACACTTTGCTTGTGCAATTATTGTGGGGTTCAAAAAAAAAAAAAACACGAGAAAAGCTCTGTTGCTTTTTACATTTTTCATTGTTTTCTGTCTTTTATTTATTTATTTTTTGCAGAGTGTTTAAATATTACAAAAAGAAAAAAAAAAAACTTTTAATTATGCATCGCATGCATTTGAAGAGATTTTAATAAAAGAATTAAAAGAACAAAAAAAAAAAATGTTATTTTTCTTCTTTTTTTTTTCTTTTGAAGGGTGGCTTTGAATTGTGACTTAGTAAAGGTAAACGGTTTATTGTATTAACTATTTTTTATGTAATTTGCAAGTGTGCAAAATTCATTTAAATTTTCCTTTCTACTGTTAGACACTTAATAAATAAACAATTATTATCAGTTAATTGCATTTATTATTTAACTGAGATTTGGGCATGGCATTGGCTAAAAAATTTACGAAATTTAAGTTTTTTTTTATTTATGAACAATTCGTATAATAATTTTTAACATTAACGAGTATAATAGTTTCTAATCTAAGTACCAACGGGAAAACAAAAAGTAATTAATCAAAATCTCAATGAAAATTTTCACCTTAGTTTTATCAGAATTAATTTTGTATAATTTTGATGTCAATATCATTGCAAATTTGTCATTAAATTTTCACAAGAATAACTGAAGATAAGAAAACACTTTTAATCGTTTTTTTTTTTTCGCAGTTAAAACAATATATACTGTACACCGCGCAACATATTTATTTGCCAAATATATAGCTATTCTACAGACAAAATCCAAGGGGAGTAGTAAATAGCGACAAAAAAAATAATAATAATAAATTTTCAAAATAAAAATAATAATAAAATTGAAATAAAATGAAAAACAACCAAAAAAATCACTCAAACGGTGCTTAACGTACTATTTATGCAAAAAAAAAAAAAAAAACCAAATTTCCGCGCCACATACTGCTGCCAAATCGAATATCAAGTAAAAACAAATAATATTTTGATCATAAAATTTGTGATTTTAAATTTTATTATTATTATTATTAGAAATTTCACCTTTAAAGTGATTTTCCAAAGAATGAAAATTTTCTTTAAATTTTCAATAAACGATAAACTTTACCGTTATAAAAAATTGTATCTATTTTTTAAAAAAAAAAAAAAAATAAATTCAACAAAAAACATAAAGCATATTATATGTAACAAACATTCAGCAATATATGTTAACCAGCAAATTGTAGTAAATTTTATTCGTTTGTAATGTATATCCGTGTGTGGAATAATAATTTAAAGTAAAAGAAAAAATGGGAAAAATATGGGGAAAATATCGCAAAAATAAATAAATAATAAAATTTTCACCAAATATCGTATAATATAATAAATAAATAAATGCAAAAATCAAAAACTATTCAATTTTCATTAACAATACAGTTAAATTTATAATTAAAGAGAAAATAATTTTTCTTTTGTGAGCTTTTTTTTGTTTTTCTTCTTGTCTAGGTCTAATAAGAATAAGAAAATTATTATTTTATTTATTTTCCATTTAAAGACAAAAAAAAAAACTATGAGAATCCACGGTCTACATAATTTAAATATTTAATAATAAATATTTTATGATACGATTGTCATCACTTGCTGACCGCTGTTTATTGAAAATATTTTATCGCGAATTTTTTTTTTTTTTTTGTAAAATTTGAATTTTAACGTTTTTCCAATAAACAAAAAGGCAAAAAAAAAAAAAAACAATGTAAACAAACGCAAGTCAATCCATGTCCCTTTCGAACTAACAACTGTCGTAAATAATCTTCATTATGTATTTGGGTATGAGATTTCATCATCATTTTACCATTCACATTCTGCATATAAAATATCATAAGAAATTTCAATATTATCCATAAACAGAAAAAAAAAAGAAAAGAAAACTATTCACACATGCATAACACACACGGGAATACATATCGGGAATATTTACGCTGTTCGCAATGTTATAGTCACAGCACCGTATCAAGGTTCTGATGGCATATTACAGAAATACAAGTGTCAAGGGTGCAACAATGTATATAAAAAAAAAAAAATAGGGCGTCGTCGTATTCATCGTAAGATTGTCAAAATCAGCGAATTTACTTAAAGAAATAAAAAAAAATACCATAAATTTTCTTTTATTTTAATCTTTACGTATTTTTTTCTATTGCGCGATATACTATTAAGAAACCGCGAAAACAATAACAAATATTTTCTATTAAAATATAAAACTACTTTTGATAGATAATGGATAATAACAAAATTCCATAAAATCCTAAGACCCAATCAACAAATCTTACAAACAATTTTATTGAAAATATTTTTTCCTGGATAATTTCCACAGAAAAAAAAATAAAAAATAAAAACTCCTCTAAGGTCACAAAAATTAATAATAAAAAATTACCACAAAACTGAGAACAAACACACAATGCAAATGATATTATTATTATTATTACCATTGCGGTTTGTAGTAAGGGAACGGAAATTCCACTTAATATTAAAATATTGATAAACATACGTAAGAATTTTGTTTGTTTTTTTTTTTTTTTTTTCTTTAAAGATGCTAAAGATGACACTGCAATATCCAGAATTATAATAATAAATTATATTTCATCATTTTATTGGAATTTACCGTCTTATATCAGTAAAAATAATAATAACAGCATCAGCATCAGCATCAGCAACAACAATACTCGTAATAATAATACCACCATTAACACCGCACCGAAATATATATATAATCATCAATAATTTTTCCAATAGATATATGCTTCTCTCCATATAGATATATATGTTACTGTTGCCTTGCTTTGCATATTTGGTGAAAAGTTTTAAACAAAAAAATAAAAAAAAAAATTAATAAATAAAACGAAGTAGTAGTAGCAGCAGCAGCAAAAGCAGCGGCAGCTATTTTTTTGTTTTTGCTTCTTTTTATTGAGTAAATAAATAAGAAAACAAAGCTTCAATCTATATCGATATATCCTATATTGACGACGTTCACATACCAATGTTTCAAGCGTAACCCATAATATAGTATTATGGGAAAAATGATAACCGATTACAGCATGTTTTTCTTATTTCTTAAAGCTAACAAAATAACAAAAAAAATAAATAAACTATTGGAAATCGGTTTCGCTATTTTTTTTCGCAAATTGCAAATATTTTGATGCGCGGCTAATGTGTAGTTGCGCTCACATGATGGTGTTCTTTCTCTTTTTCGTTTTCTATTGCAAATATTACAAACGGATTTATTTGCGATTTAGGGGTGGCAAAATCCTAACACTAATATAAAACGCTTGCAAAAAAATAACAAAAAAAAAAAAAAAAAAAACGGTAAAAGAAAACAAATTCAATGATGGGTTGACGGATACGATGGGTTGTGGACTGGCGTGTGTATTAATATTATTATTATTATTATTATTATTATTATTGATAATAGTATGAGAAATTTCGTTTTTTTACATCTTTGGGGTAAAATGAAACGACGAAAAATAGCGACAAACAAATGATAATAGAAAAAAAAAGAAAAAAACATAAATAAAAGTAAAATAAAAACAAAAAAAAAAAAATCACATTAACGATATTGATAGGAATTTATGTTTTTTATTGCAGGACATAATTTGTAAAGTGTTTTTTTTTATTTATTTATTTATGTAAAACAGGGAAACCATCGTGTCTATTTTAAATAGCAAAGTGCACACACGTTATATTCAAGAAAAAGAAAGAAAAAAAAAACCACGTCGTGGTAAAAGAAAATTTTTTTTTTTTTTTTGAAAATATATGTTGAATATAGTCGCGATTTATTTTAAAATAACCATGAATTCCCTTTATAAGTCACTACAACGAAACTTAATAGTGTTTTTGAATTGCAAACTGTTTTAGGATTCTTCTATTTAGCCACTCATTATCTCATTACTTAGCCACTGGCTTCTTAATTCTACTAAAATATGATCAAATGTGAAGAGAAAACTTACAATCCGTGAAAAATTATTTGTTTAGATAAAGACAATTTTGCTTCCGATGAAGAAGATTTTGATAAGAAAATCGTAAATTTCCTATAATTAAAAAAGATTCAATAAAATTTCTTTTCAAAATTTATTTTTCAAAAAATCTGCACTCTGTTAAGCCCTCTGCCACTATTAAGTCTCTACCCGATATTAAGCCGCTGCTAGGTTTAAAAATTTTTTAACTTTTTTTTTCTCTATTAAGCCAGTGCCCTATAAAGGGAATTCAGGGTACTTTAAAAAAAAATCGCGACGCAGTATAATCAAATACTGAAATTAATTTAAAAAAAAAGAATAGAGATATTATATTAAACAAAAACTATTTACTGCAAACCACGTTAGGTACAAACAAATCGCGATAAGTACAAACCGCGATCAGTACAAACCGTGATAAGTACAAACCGTGATAAGTACAAACCGAATAAAGTCTTAACACATTTCATTGTCTACTAGACACTGGGGACCTACGTCCGGTACAAAGAAAAATTTGTAAATCCGTTATATCTCCTACTGATAGAATATTTTAATAGAAATAAATTTTTAAAAATCCGCTAAACTCGTAAAAATAAAAATTAAAAAATAAATAATATCTATCTATTCAAATCCATTCGCGTTTTTATAATCGTGGATATTTTTTGATTAATATTTTTTATAAATTTTCTTTACCTTAATATTATTATTATTATACTGATTAATAGTCGTCGAATATATTACTGTCGACTAAGTGAACACACCAACAAAATAAATAAAAAGTAAAAAAGGGATAAGCAAGTGTATTCACGTACCTAGAGTGTGTATATTCATATCTACAATGTGCAGGTTATTAACCAAAAGGAAAAACTCGATGGATAAACGTAACCCCTCATCCATTCATATATCGCAATTTGACCATTCAGTAACTTTTCTATATATTAAAATAAATATCTTCTTTTTCTTTTACTTTTACTTTGATTCTGTAATCCTGTAACCGTTAAACACACTCGAAAGTACTCCACCACAGTCACCAAAACAGAAATAGCAGCAAATAAATAAATAAAAATAAATAAATAAAAATCTGTATCACTTACTACTTTGTTACTGCTGCTGTTGATGCTCCTACTGTTGATAATTTAACCAAGGGATTTGTCTCGTTAAATTGGTATAAGCGGCTGCGGTTGTGTGTGTGTGTGTATGTGTGTTTTTTTTTTTATTTTCCATTTTTATTTTCCAATCAGAGATGTAACAAGAAAAATAATAAAAAAAATAAATAAAAATTCATTTCTCGGTTGTTTAAAAGTATTTATGCGTCGCCATGACCATCGGGTTGTTCTTGATCGCTTGTCTGGTGCCAACAGGAAAACACAAACACAAAAAAAAAAAAAAAAAACACTGAAAACACTCTGATAAATCTCTCCGTGTGGTCAGTATTATTATTATTATTATTATTTTTCCTAGGATAATATATGTAAATATATATATATTTTATTTTTTGTTGAGTATGAGTGAGTTATTTTTAAGTAAACAATCTCATAGTGCAGTACACCAACAGTTCCCTTAATTTTTGATTATTCGCCGTTTGTATCCTATTTTAGTGTCATTCTATATAAATAAAAAGAAAAATAATGAAAAATAAAAAGAAAAATTATCACATTGTGTGTTAAGCTAATAGAGAAAAGATATGAAGAAACAAAACAAGGATGGATTTAACCGTGGTTAGTTGTTGTTCTTGTTCATGTCCTTGTTTTGCAGACAGATAAAAAAAAAAATAACAAACAATCGACCGACCGACCGACCAACCAACCAACCAACCAACCAGCCAACCGACCGACCGACCGATAGCAAAGACCCTGATAATTTTCGTTTCATTTGACAGCGTAACATGAACATAAAAACAAAAACCTTACGAAAAACAATCCCCTTAAAACGGAAATTATGAATTAAATGGGAAAAAAAAATACAAAAATTATACAGAAATGAATATTATTATATTATTTACAATTATTTTAAGGATAAATAAATTTTTTTTATTTTTTTCATTATCCAATTAGTATGTGTATAGAAATAAAAAAAAAAAACATTGTGCACTTGTAAAACGCGCGTAACATACTCAAAGACTCAGACTCAGAGAACTTAGTGCCAGAAACACAGATAGGATTAATTAGCTTATGGAAAAAGTATGAGATAATTTCATTCAAAAAAAAAAAAAAAAAAAAATTATAATTTTACTTGTGACAAATTTCTTACAAACAAATAAAATTTAATTATGTTAATCAGGTGTCTGTGGTGGTATTACGATACTTTTTATAAATCTAATTAGTTTTTCTTTAGTTTATTATAGTTTTTCTGGTCAATTTTCACATATTATATTCTCGATATTCTAATCTAAAAAAAAAATTTCTATTTTAAATACTCGAAAGAAAGAAAGAAAAAAAAAGAAAATTTCCTTAAATATTATTTATTCACGATTCTCCGCCAACACCCACAAAATATGCAAAACAATTGTTCATTAATTATTCCACATATTTTCATATTTACAAGGATTTATAATATAAACAACGTACATAGTATAACTAACTAACTAACTCTAATTCTATATTATCTGCTTAACACACATAAGATATAGAAAATTATTTAGCGAGAAAACCATCAACCAACCAACCAACCAACCAAACCACCCATCTATCGTTTATTATATATTTATTTTGTCAGTGACATCGTTATCGTTTTATTTAAATATAAATTCTCTTCTTTTTGTTTTTGCATTTGCATTTGCTTTTGCTTTTTAACAAAGAAATTCTTTATTATTCATACAAGTGCAAAAAAAAAACCACCCACATACAAGGGGTGGTGGGATGGATATCAATGTTGTTCAAAAATTTTTAAAGAAACAAATAAATGAACTAACATCAAATTCCACTGTGTATATTATTACATTTACACTAATTAAATTCACTGTTTTGTATATATTTGTTTGTTTATTTATTTCATTAGTAATTGCTTAGATATGTATAAATTTTTTAACAAATAAGCGCGCGGGCGCGTCAATAATTTTTGTGACATTTTTTTTTTTTAATACCGTGTAATTAAAAATAATAAAAAAAAATAAACCAACCAACCATAAAACAGTGAAAAATTCATTTCAAGTGCGTAAAGTCATTTTTTATTTGTTCACATTTTATTATATTCTCATCACAAACATATTATATTATATGAAAATTTAAATTAAAATGTATAAAAAAAACGCAATTTTATAACTAAGTACAAAAACAGTTATAATTTCATTAGGAATTTCATTAGTTAAATTTTTCTAATATTCACCTACAATACGTCTTCTACTTTCTTCGTTTTATTTTTTTATTGTAATCAAACCAACATCATCAATTGTTGCCATATCGTCACTCTATCTAAACATTCATTTGATAATAATATTAGCGAATTTCTGTTATTTCTTTTTTTTTTTGTTTTTTATTTTCTTCTATTTTTAATTAAGTCAAGTGAGAATATTTTAATGAAAGCACAAAAAGATGAAATTTTTGAACGTTTTGTAGAATAACTTTCAACTACCCCTTATTCATCCATTTATCCTTATACACCCACCCATTCGCGAATACCAAACAAACTATTAAAATATTTTTATTTTTATTTATTTTTTTGTTTCTTGCTATGTAAATTAATAAAAAATGTTAAATGCTCATCATGATATGTGAATGAATGGAATAGTAAAAAAAAAAATGTTTTTGAGTGGATGAAAGTTGTGCTTTGGGTGGGTGTGGGTGTGGGTGTGAGTGTGGTGTGCTTTTTCGACGAATTTTATTCTTTTATGTTTATTTTCTTACATAGAACGTACACAATATACCACATATAACAAATTTTAAAATAATTATATTCGCGTTTATACTCTTTATTAGAAGTGTAAAAATACGTACGATTTAACGCACGTTGCCATTCCAATGCTTTTCACATCATAGAAATGAAATTGAATAAAAGTTGAAATAGGATTTGGTGGTTTTTTTTTATTTTTTTTTTTGTGTTTATTAAAAGTAATAAACATGTTTGTTTAATCAAAAATGTATTTAAACCGTTTAAGGTATTACATATATAAAAAATAATTTTTGTCTAATTTTAATTTCGAGGGGGTTATTGTTGATGAAAATAAATTTATTTATTTTCATTTTTATTCACATTTATTATTTCGGATTAAATTTTAATTTTCTTAACTTTTTCTTAACAGTATTCTCACGATTACGATTTTTTATTTCACCTTAAAAAAAAAATAAATAAATAGTTTTTACGGCGACACTAAACCAAATAAGAAATAATAATCGAGCAAAATGTTAATAAATATTTGAAAAGAATGTCGTTTTGTGTTAAAATAATTTTTTGTGCTTTAGTTATTAGAAAATTTATATAAAATAATAGTAATTTGGGAATTTCGAAATAAGAAATATTGTCGCGGTTTATAAAATTCTTATAAAAACAAAAATAAAATTGGTTTTTCTATTTATCTAACGCTTTTTTTATTTTTTCAGCCATCAAACCGACACACAGAGCTAGTAACTTTGCTTGCGCTCTTATATTCGTTTGTCTGTTTGTCTGTTTGTTAATTCAATTTTATGTATTTAACCATTAATACTATTTAAGCTGTTTATGTTAATGTTAACAACAGCATTAATAACAGTTTTTCTGTTTTTCTTGCCTTTAATTTTGGTTTTTTTTTTGTTTTTTGTTTTTTGTTTTGTAGAAATAAATAGGGATGCCGATGAGACAACGATTCATTTATAAATAAATATAAAATTCACATTTTAACGAGTAAAATTAAAATGTATTAAAGGGAATTTAATGTATTAAAGCAATTAAAACAACTAAGCATAGGTATTTAATGTTAGTTGGGTAAATACAACAATAACAAATAATAACAATAAAAGAAAAAAAAAAAAAAACAGATGTATATCGCGGAACAACCGTTTTATAAATAAATAAAAAAAAAATAAATACATGTTTAAGACAAAAAAATTTTGATCCTTAATTATCTTGGTTTGATTAATTTATTAATTTTAATTTAAACATTTAAAATGTGTCAGAAATGTGAACACATCATCATCTCACGATGAATGTGATTCGCATTTGTACGCCAATTTAAATTTACACTTGTTTTATTAACAATTAAATTTATTATGAAATAAAATTATATTTTTTTGCAGCATATTGTTTATATTTTGTATACTATAATACTAGTGTAGAAATTTATATTTGTAAATAATTTAGATAAAAGAAGATATGAAATATGTCATCAACAATTCATAATGTAATAAATTTCCAACAAATCAACAGTCAATAATAATAATAATAATAATAGAGCAAAATATTAAAAGACTAAAAACATCACACTTAACCAATTATTATGTTTCGTTACATTTTATTTAAATTTTGAAAGTATTTTAACTAATAAAACGCCACCATCCACTACTGCAACCAAGTATTGTTTTATCAGAATCATCCCCATCATCCCCATCATCATCAACATCATCGACATCAGCAAAAAGCTTCTATTTTTTTTTATTTCTGCAATTATTTGTTTATTTGCTGATACCCGTTTGTCACCCCCATTCAATTAATTGAGCGATGATAAAACTTTATATTTTCCTTGTCCAATTATCCTGTACAATTATTATTACTCTGTGTACATGTGTGTATTCGAATATATATATATATATATATCAACAAGGATACACAATAGAAGTGAAATAAACAAACAAATGATAAAAAAATGTCAACAAAAAATAAACGAAAAGGAAATTACTGAACAATTTTAATGAATTTTTATTATAAATTTATTATTGAAATATTCTACGTGTACATATAACTGATGTAATAATAAAAACGGAAATATAATTGACAACAAGAAACAGGTAGAAAAAAAAAAAAAAAAAAACAGAAGAAAATTTCACGAAAATAGAACAAAACAAAACTGACTTATTGACTCATTGTCCCATACGAAGATGTTATTTAATTGAAAATTGAAAATCGTTGTAAATTCGTTAAGTTAATCAAAATCACATTGCTGATATTGCTTGCTGCTACTGCTGTTGCTGCTACTTCTATTATACCATTATTTATTTATTTATTTTTTTTTATATTTCGCATTGTTATTGTTTCAACTAATTAACAGAAAAAAGTAAAAAAGTAAAAAAAAATTTTTTTTGTTTTTTAACTTAATAAGTTAATAACAATAGAATTGAAAAAGAGACTAATCTGGCTGGGATTGTGTGTAACAATATGTATATATTCTCAATTAATTGTCATATTGGAATGTTACGTAAATTTGCAAATCAACAGAGTCTAAATGACAAGAGACAAATAATACATGTTAGATGAGTAGTAGCAGCAGAAGCAACATCTGAAGTAAAAAAAAAAAAAAATCAACCAGTTACATAACCACCTAGTCCATATGTCCATCAATTTGCAAATTTGAAGCAAACAACACACACACTTAACCAACTAAATACGTTACGGTAATAATAATTTTCAACAAGGGTAGTTTATTTCATTAAAAAAAAAGAAAAAAAGAAAACAATATCTATCCCCAAAACGTACAAGAAAAATGTCCCCCTAGCAAAACAAAGCAAAAAAAAACTGTAAAAACCAAACAACACAAACTGTTTGTTGCCAAAAAAAAAAAAAAAAAAACAAAGCAAATTATTTAATGAAATAAAAATCGCGATAACAGATTATTCCTATGATATTTAATATCACCAATCTACCTACACTGTTTCGTGTTATTATTATTATTAATAATAATAAAAATAAATTTCTCTCAGTGGACGGACAGGTGTATTTTCTCGTTTTGTTAACTGTTGTATGTAGGTGACTGTTTTTAACAGTGATTGCATGTGTTAATAATGCCATTACGACTATTCCTTTGTCTACAATTACGACTAAATTCTTTGACTAACTGACGACTATATAACTTAAAGTTATCACAATCTGTTACCATCAATCAGCATTTTATCAAGTAGTTAATGCAAATATCTATAAATTTTCTTACTTAATTAATTTTAACAAAAAATTAAAAATAGAAAAAAAAACGAAAAAAAATTTTTTATCCACAATCAACAAATCAGCACATTCATTGCGTTTCACTATGTAAAACCATTCATTGTCTTCCCGGCCCATTCACAGTAAATAAACAAAGGTAAATAAATAAATAAAATTCGCGTTACGCTAAATACACTAATTCAAATTTTTGCTTTTGTTGAAAAAACCCCTTTTACTGTTTTCGGATTTTCAATTTTTTTTTCATTTTTTTTTTATTTTATTTTTATTACTGTAACTACTAGAGTGGTTTTGTGTTGACGTTATTATTGCTACTTTTGCTAACATTTTTCACCACTAGTTTTTTATTTTGTTTGTAAACAGACAAAATAACCGAAAATAAAAAATGCAAAGAAACAAACAAACAAAATAAATTAAAGAAAAGAAAATGGAAAAGAAAGAAAAGAAAAAAAAAAAAAACAACCGAGTTAAACTTAAATCAATAATCTGGTAAATAATAATCAGTCTTAACATTGATATATGTGTCTAGTAATTATTATTATTTAGGGTTAAAAGAAAATAACAGTAAAAATAGTAAAAGTAAGAAAATTTAGTAGCAGCATATAAATAGTAAAACCACCATCGACGTCGTCATCGTCGTCGTCGTCGTCGTCGTTGTTGTCGCCGCCTGCAATACCCAAGTAAACAACAATGCAACATAGAGAAGAAGAAGAAGAAGAAGAAAAAAAAAACATAGCAGCATAAAACATCATTAATATTTAATCAAGAATTATACATACATAAATATGTAACAATTGATCAGCAAAACATTGAAAATAATTAAGATGGCTTGTAGATGGGTGGTGGGTTACATTCTGTTTTAATAAATTCGATGGCTTAAAGAGAAAAGAAACGAAAATGAGTCTCATCTACATCTAAAAACTATCTACAGTGCGTTTCATGAATAAAATTTTACCTCAAAACGGTGTTACACACGTCAGCAGTATTTAAGGGTTCTCTTAAAGTTATCGTGATTAGAGCAATTACAGCAAATAAAACTGTTAATGATAATCAAACTTTCTTAAAGGAATTTTTGAATATCGTGATTAATGGACATTCACCAATCAACCTGACGTGCTTAAAAGTTAATTTTTTCACATTTATTTTCCAACTTTTTATCGATATTGAAATAAGAAAATTGTGGTAATGAAAACTGTAGAATTATTACCATAGAAAGTGTGAGTGAAATGTTTGTTATTGCAAATAAAAATGAAAACAAACAAAGTTAGTAAAGGTGGTCAGGTAAGGTAGTAGATGTGTATACCAGACATATTTAAGCCTGCATTCCCTGCCTGCTACTAGTGCTACTACTCCTAAAAACAATAACAACAATATTTAAGTTAAAAACTAAACGTATAATACAATGAGAACCACAATGAAAACATAACATAATGCAAACAAACACTATCAATATGCAAATTTATCTAAGTCAATGTTGTTTCGCGTTCCCTTATCGTATGTTGTTTACAAAATTACTTTCATCATTTTCCAAATGCTTAATAATATTTACGTTGGACGTATTTTATGTATGGTACATACCAGTCAGATATACATAAATATTATGTAAAACGTATATAGAGAATATTCACGTCGATATTTACTTTTGATTCGAATGTCAGAGAGTCAGTGTTTTTTTTTTTTTAAACGAGAAAAGATATCAAAATAGTCAAAAAAGCTTTTAAAAAAATAATAATCAATAATCAATCAGACAAATATTAAATAAAATTAAATCAAATTAAATTAAATCAAATCAAAGCAGTATCAACAAATCAACTTACACAATAATTCACAAGAACAGTTCATGAGGTGGTGAAATTATTTTTGATTATTTTTTTCTGCACAATATTTATTATGCTTTCACCATTTAAGAAAGTTTTCTATTTTTGTTGTGCTATCTTATGAGGTTAATTTAGTTTTTTTCTAATGAAATATTTCCCCAAAAAAAAAATTAATTAATAAGAAAAATCAAAAAAAAAAAAAAAAAATCCTTTTATCTTAATTAAAGGAAAAACGCATCGCAACACACTATTCAAATATAAATAAAAAATATAAAAAAAGAAATCACTGAAAAAGCACCCAAAAAAGTACACACAAACAAACCACCCACTCACCCAAAAAAAAAAAAAAATCGTAAATAATAAAAAGAAAAACATAAACAACAACAACAAACTTTATTACTTAAGATAGATAAAAATAAAAAAAAAAATATCTAATATAAATCTATTGATAAAGCGATTGTGATAGTGGTGATGGCGGTTGTTGATCAGTCGATATTGACGGGTTGACTATGTTTTTATTTTATTTTTTTATTTTTCAATATTGTATTACTTGCCTGCCCCAGCCTGCCAATATTCCGAGATTACAATATAATCAAATAAATAAACAACAACAGCAATAATAATAATAATAAAACTATAATAAATTTTAAACGGGCGCCAATTCTACTACTATTTTCTTTACTCCTTCACAATTATTTCCTTTTCCACAGTGTTTTTTCTTTCTTTCTTTAAATCACCCAAGCAATTTAACTAATCCACTACAATCCAAAAAAAAAAAAAAATCTCTTAGTCTTTAAATTCAACAAACAAACAAACAAAAAAAAATAACAAATCAATAATCGATCAAAAAAATAATCGATAGACAGCGGCGAATAATATTTAAACAAAAAAGAAAGAAGAAAAATAATAATAATAAAAGAGAGAAAATTACAATATACAATGTGTGTGTGCGGCGCTGATGTGGAGTTACTAGTGGATTTGATTACATTCATTGTCCTTATACGTTGTCTTCACAATAGTTGTCCGCCGTTTCCACTATTTTTTTATTATTTTTATTTTCGATAAACAAAACAACAAGAATGAACAAACAAACCAACAGTAGTGAATAGTAAAATCAACAAAGAAAAATGAAAATGAAGAGAGAAATGAAAAAAAAAAAGAAAAAACCATCATATCGACAAAGAAATAAACATGATAATTTCCACCCTTAGTTTTTTCGCTATTAATTTTTTTTTTTTTTTTGGTTAGCTACAATTGCTACACGGCTACACTATTACTTGCTGTTGCTACTATTGGTGCTGATATTACACTGTTGTTGTTGCTGTTTGTTTGTTTCTATTTCGTTGTTTATTTCTTTGTTTGTCAGCCCGGATATACAACTAGATACATCAGAATTTCCTATAGAAATTTATAAATAAGTAGACAAAAAAAAAAAAACAAAAAGAAGGAAAATCACCCGCACATTTTTTTTTTAACCCCACGAATAAAAAATTCAGTTTCAGAAAAATAAACAGAACAAAAAAAAAAAAAAAACGTCAACAACAAGCAGCAACAGCAGGAACAACATAAGCATAGAAAATCATATAAAATTCCATATAAAATATTGAGTAACTAACAAGTGCACACAATATAACTCCTCTCTAATCATTATAATAATAATAATAATCTGCGTTTTGCTGTTGCCCTTGTTGCCTCATACTTTTTTAATGAAAAAAGAAAAATAAATAACAAATCTTAACCCACTATTGGTGGGGCTATACATACATATATATATGAAAATAAGTTTTTATTATTATTATTATTGCTTTGCTTTGCTTTGCATAACGTTACGCGCAATCTAATAAACCAGTCAACAGTGAGATAAACAAAAAATAAAATTAAACAACCCTGAACAGAGATAATCACCCACCAAAGTATTTACAAAATTTTCACAAAATTATTAACCAAAAAACAAAAGAAAAAACAAAAGAAACGTGTTTTATCGCGTACATTGTATAATCTTACAGGTGGATAAATAATGTAAATAAATAATTAACTTAAAATGTGTCACTTAATGACCATTTAGTGGTCTAAATACTCTATGTATTTATAATTAAACAGAATTTTAATTCAATTTAATGATAATACAGTCACCAGTACCACCATTAACATTCATCAGCACCAGTATTTTGTTAGTAAAAGAATAAAACTAAAATTTATTTATTTATATATATTTACTCGACGGCCGTGTATTAACAATATAAAAATAACGATTTTTAACTGACCCATCATCAACTCTCCATTGAATTATGTAAAAAAAAAAAAAAAACCATTTAATTAGTCTCCTCAAATCACATTATTTTCGCGAATATTTTCTTCTACTAAATCAAAAGTATCGTAAAGTATTCACCCACAAGGTGGTTTATTCACACACAAAAACTACAAAAACCTCTACAAAAAATCAGCAACACACCAACCACAATGTTAAACGTTAACAAAAAGTGTTTAAATCAAGGGTGAATGACAGAACAACTGTTGTTGTCATCATCATCATCATCATCATCGTTGTCATCGTAGTCGTCGTGCTATTTGCCCGTGTGTGATTTTTATTTGTTTTCCACGCAATAAGAAATGAAAAAAAAAAAAAAAAACAGGAAAAAACAACAAATTTGCTTTGATTTCTTTTTTTTTGGTTTTGAATTTTATTGATGTTAAATGGGGACTGTAATTGTCGATTGTTGGTTTTTTTCGTTTTAAGTGTGTTAAAGTGTCTTTGTTTATGGATTTTTTTTTTCCCCATTTTTATTATTTATTTTATTAACGACAAAATTCATCAAATATGAGTCATAAAATGAAATAAAAATTTCAAAAAAATTCAATTTAAATAGGTATAAATATGGTTAATGATAGAATTTTAATAATTATTATTATTATTATTATTATTTATTTAGTTTTTTTAATTTAAATTCTTTTACTATAAATCTGTTAAATATATTTATTTGTCATCATAGAATGATATAATCACAGTGAAACAGTAAAAAAAATATTATCAAAATCAATACAATAATACAATTATGCGATTAATTAATTAAAGAATAACAATTAATGCGTGACACATACATAATCAGTGTTTTATGAATGAAAAAATTAAACCAAGAATAATCATCTGAACGAAAAAATAATGTTTAAATATGCAAAAAATTATTTATGCAACTAATTTAAAAAATAAAAAACAAATTACAATTAATAAGAAGTTCGCCAATTTTCATAGCTCAAACATTTATATATATATATATCAAATAGAAAAGAAAAGAATGAAAAATATAAAACTCCTTATGGGGTTTTCATACAAAAAATGTTAAACATGGTAGACGACAAACGATGGAAAAAAACTAAGCAAAAACTAAGCAAAAAAAAAAAAAAAGAAGGAAAACATTAGTATAGAGAAAAAATTATCCTAATACCCCCATAAACATAACTTTTATTGTCTCAACAATAAACATACACAGAATACACGTACACTGTACACAAATTGCCTAATCCGGTTTTATGAAAATAAAATGAAAATATTATGAAAATTTCGGTTTTTATTGCTCAACACTTTACAGGTAAAAGATAAATTCACTTCAATATTATTGCCTAGATATCAACACAACCCCAAATGTTTTCTTTTTTACTTTACTTCTTCTTTACACTACTTTTTTGCCATTTTTGTCTTTCTTATTTATTTTATTTTTATTTTAATAAACAGACAATACAATACGCGCCTACAATGTACAACAAGAAATAAATAAATTAAAACCAAAAAAAAACAGAAAAATTTCCAAATCTCGTGGGACAATTTTGTGATGATGATTTGATGTTTTGTTTTTTTTTCTTCTCTTTATATAATATTAAAGTAGACACAAAGTAGGCCAGGCATGCAGGTTGCTAGTTTAACATACCTATATATTCATACACTAGGTTAGCTGGTTGGTTGGCAGTCATCCAGCATAAAAATAAAATAAAATAAAATAAAATAGAAAATTCACTTTTATTATGAGGGATTTTTATTAAAGAAAATATTCACCTTTAAACAATCACTAACCGAATATAAAAATATAAAAAAAAAAACCTATAAACACCCCTATCTAGAATTCTATTTCTATTTTATTTCTATTCACATGTTGCGATGAGAATAGAAAAACATAAAAAATAAATCGCGTGCATTCCACACGGGCATCCCCTAACAAAAAAAAAAAAAAAAATAATAACATTTTGTACAAAAAATTTCGCAACTACTATCTAATAAAAAATAAACGAAATTTGCCCACCCGATAATGATTTTTAATAAATTTATTGCAAACGCTTAAATATATTATATGATACGATGATTGGGGGTAGTATGAATAGGATTATCACCCACATAATATAATTTTATTATAATTGGATGCAATCGAAATCATACATAAACGACAAACACACTATAATACTATTAAATTATAATAATTTATGCAAATCAATTGTAGGTAAAGCATAGCATATACACCCAAGCACTCATAGTATATACCTGAAAATATCTTATACAAAAAATTTTCCTTACATTTTATTACGTAATGTTCTACCCTTAAATCATTTTTTTATTAATTTTATTACGTAATAAAAAAAAAAAAGCCGAAAATTCATTCATGTGGTTCGCGGACTACATTGCTTATAGGACGGTTGCTTATAGGAGCGCTGTTTATAATTGACTGTTGCTCATAGAGGAATATTCGTCATAATCGTATTAATTAAATCATGGTCGAGATTTCTAATTTTTTTTGTTTTGCGAAATAATTTCTTAACCCATAAATCAGATTTTTTTTTTGTAATTTTGCAACAAATTTATCAAAATCAAAATCGTAAATTGTAATTGTCCTTCGTTTTTCATTTCTTTTCATTTCTTTTTTGTATAAATTTCTATCTTTATCATTACTTTTAAATATTAAATCGATTATAAATATTTTCAACAGATTATAAACGGATAAACGGGTCAGTTAGAAGTCCATAAAATTATTACATTATAACAAAAAAAAAAAAAAAAAAAAACCCATTTTTCCCCTTTCCAATGTCAATGCAGTGACACAATAAAAATGTTTCTTGTGACCAAACAATTACGTAAAAATGAACAAAACATCATCATTTAAATGGGGAATATCTAATTAAAAAGACTGAAGACAAAAGTAAAATTAGCGTAAAATATAAAAACCGCATATAGTCCAAAAATTACAATAGAGTGTCTTAAAGATGAACAAACTGTGTTCAAATGGAACTTTTAACTTTTAATAATTTTAATTAAAAGAAAAACACATCTTGATACAAATGGGTACGAATTCTGGATAAATTATAAATAGTCCGGGAATCACATGCTTTAAGTATCGCTGATGACACAAATTATTATTATAGTGAAACAATAATTAACGATTATTTGTATCTACATACCAAAAACACCATAGATAGCTAAACAATATATAGAAAATTTTTCACCTGTATACACCTGGTTTGTTTTTCTTATAAATCACGGTTTTACTGTAAACATACAGCAAAAAAGCAGAAAAAATATCTTATATTATTCTTAAAAATACAAAAAAAAAAAAAAAAGAAGAAGTAAAATAAAACAAACACAGGAAACAATACTTAAAGAATATTAAACTTTACCATAATATACTAAGGAAAAGGAATAATAAGGCTATAAGAAAAGTAAAAAAAGAATAAAAACAACAAATAAAATGACAGAAAATTATGCATAAAAATAAAAATCGCAGCAGCAACAACAACAATAACAAGGAAATAAAATGCGAAAAGAAAATAATAATAAAAAAAAAAAAAAAAACAAAAATTCTAAACGAAACGAAATGAGAATGTTTGAATAAATTTGCATAAACAAAATTTAATAAAGTCTTTTACTTTTGCAGAAAAAGAAAACAAGACAAGACAAGACAAGAAAAAAAAAAACAAAAAAAAAAAAAACAGAAATTACAGAATAAAACAGAGCGTAAGGTTTCGCGACAACGATTCAAGAATGGGCGGTTTTATTTGCTTGTTTGTGTCTTCAATTCTTCTTTTATTGTTATCAAAATTTTTCTTTTTTTATTATTATTATTTCTGTTCTAAATTCTTTCCGGTTTCAGTTTATTGTTCAAAAAAACAAACGAGAAAATGAAATTGACATTGTTGTTTCACAATAAAGAATGTCACGTGTAGTATACCAATAATCGCGAGTTTAGGGCCACTCATCGGATAGTCAAATTCTGGCAAAATGTAAATAATTTATGTATTTGCGAATTTTTGTTTAATTTTTCAAATTTACTTATTTAAAAAAAAATAATTCTGAAAACCCCTAAAACATGACACAGATGTGATATCACTTAGTCACCAAAGTTTTATACATTTATCCACTTTACCCATGCCGGCTGGGCAGGCTCAACATTCAAAAAAAAAAAACCACAAACAGATCGCTGTTAATTTTACATTTTGCAAAAAAAAATTCGTAGGAGTAATAGCGTGTAGAAAATAAAAATACAAAAAAAAAACCCAACACAAATTGTCGTTGTAAAAACAGAAAAAAATAAATGATTTTATTTTTATCTTAAAATTCCGTGGTGCAAAAGTTGTTTTGTCCGCCACCATCGTAAAAATGTGTATACTTGAGGGGTTGAGATCGCCTTATATATTACGTTTTAAGTAAAGTACTTCGATTATACTATAGTCGATTCTAATGGTAATGGTGGCAGTGGTCGTGTTGGATTAGGTATTCGACCTTATAAGCGATAAACAACATTTTATCCTTATAGACATTGAAAAAAAAAAAAAATAAAAAAAAAATACAGTCACTTAGTCACAGCCACTACTTCGGACATTTCAACTACATAAATAGCTACTAAAATTTGGTAGTTTTATTTCTTAAATAAAATAAAAACATATCAACCACCCCAAGCAAAAAAAAAAAATCCACCCAATAAATAAAACAGGATATCGAAGTCAAATGTAGTTACGGTCGCTGAGTTTTTTTCTGTTCTTTTTATTTTTATTTATATTTTTAGTTCTTAAAAAGCTTAAAACTAAATCGCTTACTTAAGTATGTCCGTTCGTTCGGTTGTGCTCTTTCCTTTGTCCATCCATTCCTTGAACAATGATGTGAAATCTTTATGCTAGGCCCCCTAACTCCATCACATTTGCACTTTATTTTCTTCTTTTCATTTTCCTTTACTTATCCTAGATACAAATGATACAGAAAAAAAATAAAAATATTTTTCGATAAACGAATTGTGACCAAAATGTACTGTTTGCCATTTTTGGGGTTCACTTACTTAAATATTCCGTTTTGCCATTCTTCCTGTTTTCATCCTTCAATAGTAATAGCAATAATAGATATATATATATAAGAATGGGAAAAGAAAAACTAGCCCCACTAAACAATAAATGCCAAACATTTTCATTTTCTCGCAGTCATCGTTTGTTGATTTAAAAGGAAGAAAATAAGAAGCAAAAAAAAAAAAGAATTTCATTTTTTTGTTCTTTTATTTTGCGGTTTAATTTCATCTTCATCTTTTCATCGGTAGTTTTACGCCAATGATTTTTTTTTTTTTGCTTATGGGGTGCACAATTCTCTATCAATTGTTGTTGCTTTGATTGTAGCGTGCAAATATAATAATATGCCCATCATGATGATCTCTCTGTGATTTGGTCATGCGGTAAATAAATAAGAAAAGAAAAAATAAAATTATAAAGATGAAAATTTGTTTTCTTTTATTTACTTCTTTATATATATATATATATATATATACCTAATGGTGGTGATTATAATATAGCACCGATGGTAACGCATTTTATTTACTACTATAAATAAAAAAAAAAAAAGAAATAAAATTTTCATTTTTTTTTTTAACAGAATGACCACGTGTATTGTTCAGGAAATATTTAATAAAAAGTTTTTTTAATTCTTACCGCATAAGTAAGATAATAATAACTTATTATTATTATTATTATTTTAATTGTTATTATTATTATTATTATTAATATATAAATTTGTATTAAATAAATAATTAAATAAATAAAAAATAAATATTTATTTATTTGACAATCTTGCACATGTGCTACTCACCAATAACTGTTGAATAAAAAATGACGTTATTGGTAAATAAAATCCTTTATACAAATTATTGCCATATGGATAAATAAATACGAAATTTTTATTTGAAAATATAGAACATGTGTATAATATTTGGGATGATTATCCAAAATAGGAACAGAAATGAATAAACATTTATTTATTTATTTTGTTTATTAAAAATATTTTGCAATTTTTTTGCTTTAAATCAATATTGTAAAAAAAAAAAAATAATAGTAATAATTCTGCACGAAAATTTCAAATTTTCAAACAACAACAGCAGCTGGATTATGGAAAGTATTTTTTTTTTTTTTTTTTTTTTTTTGATTAAAGTAAACTAACTGTTATCTCGCGTTATGTATTCATTTGTATTGACCGCACATCAAGTTTTATGAAAAATTGTAAAAAATAATATATAAAATTGAATAATAATAATAATATTGACTGTATGTATTCATATAAATGATACGATGCACTCTCTATTGATTGTTCTCTATTGTTAAAAACGTTTAATACTTTGCTATCAGGTGAATTTTTTTTTTTTTGCTTTTTATTTATTTTTTTGTTCACATATGATTAATTATTCTTTTCTTTTATTATTTATTAAATATTAAAAATGTTATTTATTTTTATTTTGTCTCTTTTTGTTTGTTTTGTGATATTTTTTTTACGCGTTATTTTTCGCAATAAAATAAATGAAATGTATTTTCCGTTGATAAACTTTTGCTGTTATTTTATTTATTAAGTAAAAAAATTGTAATTAGTATTTCTTTCATGTAATAATGTGGAAAATTTGATTAAGAGTGTAAAAATTAAATTTAATTTAAAAGAAAAAAATAAATGAAATTCACAAATTCAAATGGTCAAAAGATGAGAAAAATAAAAATTTATTCTGATAACATAAACAGTTTGTTTCTTCTGTATTTTAGTTTCTTTAATATAAACCACCCTCGCACAATGTTATATGATATTTTTGTCCGTTATTATTATTATTATTATTATTATTATTATTATTATTATTATTATTATTATTATTATTATTATTATTATTATTATTATTATTATTATTATTATTATTATAACTATATTCTAATCGCATATTAGATAGATGAAAATATCTTAAATGTGTGAGAAATAAATAAATAAAATTTAATTAACAATAAATTTCGCTCTAGATAACTAGAATACAAGAGAAAAAATTGGAAAATATTTCCTAATGGAGAAAAAAAGTTTATATGAATTTTTGTTTGTAGGAAAGTCAATATTAATTTTCATTTAGTTTTCTATTGTTATAACACCCTCAGACAATTTAATCCTTGGAAATTATTCTAATAAACACAAATAATAATTATTAAAAAAAAAAACAAAATAACAAAAAATAATTAGAAAAATTATAATTAATGAAAATATGTTTTAATATTTTATTGGGGAGTTATATGAGTATGAGCATGAGTATCACATATAGAACGTAATCATATATATTCTACTCTATATATTTTAACGAGAATAGCACTTATTCATATTTAAAAAGTATATAGTTCTTATTTGATCATATTATATAAATACATATAGAGTGATCAAATTAGTACTATACATTTTTAAACAGGATAGTTTTTATTTATATTTAAAAGTATATAGTTCTTATTTGATCATCATATGTAAAAACTTATAGGGTGATCAAATTGGTTCTATACATTTTTTAAGGCAGCATAACACTTATTAACATATTCAAAAATATATAATTCTAATTTGATCATCTTATATTAATACGTATAGAGTGATCAAATTAATAATATATAATATATTAAACAGTAAGCTCTTATTAAAATAATAATGAAGTATATAGTTCTTATTTGATCATCCTATATAACTACATATAGGGTGATCAAATTAATATTATACATTTTTTATACAGGATAGTTTTTATTTATATTTAAAAGTATATAGTTCTTATTTGATCGTCTTATATAAATAATTTTAGGATGATCAAATTACTACTATACATTTATATATATATATATATATATAACGTGATCAAATTAGTACTATATATTATTGCACAAAATAGCACTTATTTCTATCTAAAACTATATAGCACTTATTTGATTATAATATATTACACGATTTATCCATTTTATTTTCATTTAAAAACAACAGTGGACACATCTCTAATCTCTAATCCATTCATTTAACAGTTCTTAAACACATTTAACGTTCATTCATATGTAATATTATTATTATTATTATTATTATTATTATTATTATTTGTATTTATTATCTTCAGTGTTAACACACCATTAACGATTTTTTCTATTTTCATTTTTATATTATTTGTTTATTTCTTTTATATATCTAAAAACAAAAAAAAAATAAAAGAAAAGATAATGAGTTAGCAGATATAAATAAATAAATTTGAATAATTTATTTATTTATTTATTAAATGGGTTTTATCTATTTTATATAAAAATTAAAACAAGCATTTATACAATTAAAAAAAATTATTAAAATGCATTTTAATTTTTGCAATTAATTGTTTAAGTTTTACTCGATATAATAATTGTTTAAAAATCAGCAAACAGTAAACAAATGAATAAACAGCATAATCAAAGTATCATAATAAAAAATCGCAACACAAAACAATCCCCTATTATCGTATTATATTTTAATGAAGGCATAATAAAACGCCTACAAATTCGATACAACAGAAATAAAATAAGAAATACGAAAAGCAAAAAATAAAATAATAATAATAAAAACCATTAAATATCCTTAAACCACTATAATCACCTTAAAAAATCACCCCTAAATAAAAAAAAAAAAAAGAAAAAATTCTGTAATCAGTTATAGATCTTTAGCGAGTCTTGACCATCATCAAAAGATCTAACTGATGCGCTACTGTTACAGAAGTTCTTTTTACACACAAAAAAACTTTCTTTCTTTTGATTTTTATTCGATGTTTTGTTGGATTTTAACACCACAATCGTCATCATCAGCACAAATTTTCTCTGGTTTTTTTTTTTTTTTTTTTTTTTTTATAATGCTTTGTACAAACCCACTGACAAGCCTTGATTTTCACAATTTTCACGATTTTCACTATGTCCAAAAAAACAGTGCGTAATACGGATAAATTCAACAATAAGTAACACGGATAAATTCGGATATTCTTGAATAAAAATATTGTTCCTTGAGCGTTTGCTGTCTTCGGGCAAACAAAACACAAAAACAAAAAATACTTCTTTTGTCCATATATAGGGTTTACGGATTAATGGCTATGGGTTAAACAGTACAGTACAGAATAAACATAGAACAATACAGTACAGTACAGATCGTAATAAATCAATGAAAAACTTTACAGAAATTAGAAGAAAGGCGTATTAAAATTACCAGAAAAATATTATTTAATGGGACCAATATGTTAATGTGTAAGTTTGGGAATCCCAATATAAGTTTTACAATGACCATTGTATCGCTATTTTATAAGAAACAAACAGACAATGGTTTGTGGGTGGTAATCATATTGACAAATAAATTTTTGTCCATTTATGTGTTCTATTTTCAATAGGAAAAAAAAAATCGAAAAATCTCATTCATGATGGCAACACCAATATCGTTTTGTTTAAGTAAAAATTCGTTTTATAATATCTAGAATTGTTAAGATTGGACTGAACTGAATTGAACTGGACTAGACTGTGATAGTCTTGAGTGGACTAAACAATACCAAAATGTACTGAAACGAATTAGATTTTGATAATAAATTTGTATCGTTAATAAATATAAAATCTATTGTTACCACATTTGCCAGCTAGCCAGTCACCCAGTCAACCATTCTACGTTTATCAAAATATATGTTCATCGATCAAAATAACACTAATAAATATCCAGAAATATCAGCATCAGCATTAGCCATTACAGGGCATTAGCACAGATGAACAAAATGTTCAATTTCTAATATTTTTTTTTTTTGCTGCTGCTGTTTTTGCAGAGGGCTGGTGTTTTCTTGTTTTTCCTTAACTACCCATATCCATTCTGATTTTAGGATTGGATTGTTTTGTTTATTCGAATTTTTTTTTTGTTTTTTTAGCGCACCCCTAGGCACTAAGACACATTCTATTTTTATTTATTTATTTATTTATTTTTTGTTTTTTCTTCCTTTATTTCTTATTCTGTGACGACATAACGATATTGTTCTGATGATAAACAATAGCTGATATGGGAATGGTATTATTGTGTGTATGGGAATGATATTAGGGGTGGATGAAAATAGTATTTGTACTGATTGTAACAGTTTGTAATATGTATTAGTTGTTGTCGTTCTCATTGTTGATATGACACATTGGGTCAGTGAGAACTTAAAAATAAATATATTTCTTCACATTAACTTTAACTAAACGATTTTATGAGGAAAATAAATGATCAACACTAAGAATTTTCCATCTATCTCATTCCACGACGATAAAGTACAAAAAAAAAAAAACAAAAAATCCAATAAACTATAAAAGAAAAATAACAATAACGACGACAATGATGACGCCAACATAAACAAACGACGTCCATTTAGTTTCTAAACATCATTCTAAACATACATGCATACAGAAAAACTAAAATAAAAATCGAACAAAAGAAATCACCGCCGTCAATAATCTAATGTTGACACATTTTTTTGTTTTCCGTTTTTTTTTTCTTGCACCCAGAATGGGCATCAACTGAGAACACGGTATGAGACAATGTACTTAGGGGTGTTATTTACAAGACAATACAATACAGAACAACAAAATAACGAAACAAAGAAGTAAGAATTGTAAAATAAGGAGGAATTTTCACAAAGTATCGGTTACGACCAACAGATATATTCATGATTAAGATATCTCAAAAAAAAAAGTTCCCAACCAACAATCTAGTCACAAAAAAAAAAAAAACAAATCTTCAATGACTTACTCTACGTGGTGACCAAACAACAGAACAAAAAAAAAAAAAAAAAAAACAAAAGAAAATTCCACACAAAAAAAAAAAAGGAAAAATTGAAATAACCATCCTGTGTTGAGTGGGTGGTGGTTAGTGTGTTGAATGGTGGTTGATTGATACTGAAGTTTGGCGATAGGATTTCCACCCGGTCAACACAATATTTCTTTTTTAAAATTTAATTTATTTTTTCTTCTTCTTTGTTTGGTTGTGGCTGCTATTTTGTCACAAAAAAAAAGAAAAAAAGAAAAAAAGAAAAAAAGAAAAAAAGAAAAGAAAAGGTGAATAGTGTTTTATGGGATAAATATTTTGAGGAGGTAAAATGGTTGTGGAGTCATTTGTATTATTATTTTATTTCTTTGGAATAGTGCTTAGTCGTTTTTTCTTTCTTTCTTTTTAACGTCACATGCAGATTTAAATGAATTTTTAAAGAAAAGAAAATAAAAAAAAAAAAACCGTGAGTTGAGATGAGGTTAGAAAGGCCAACTGGTAAAAAATTGTTAAAAATTGTTTCAGGGAATACATTATTATTATTATTATCAGGGAAATTGGAGAATGTAGCAGCAGTAGCAGCAGCAGCAGAATGAAATAAAAGAATAAAATCGTAAACAATGAACAATGAGATATCTTTCGTTTGTTTATTTGTTATTTATTAGCGAATTGATTGTGGTAATTGTGTACCGTGCTGCTGGGCCAATTTTGGGTGATGATTTTAACGTTTGTTTTTTTCATAAATCCTTCAATGCCTGAATAAAGAAATTCAATTGGTTATTAGTTAACGGACGAGATTTTTATTCGGTCCTTTTATTAATCCATTTTTTACAATAACTCAACGGTGGTTATGGTGGCGTTGGCGGTGGCGTTGACGGTGGCGTTACCGGTGGTATTGACGGTTTTTTTTCCCGTGTTTTTCTGCTATTGTCCTTAAGTTATGGTTGAACGATTAAGAAAACAAAAGCGAATACAGTATGAAAACTAAATTGAAACCAATTAAAATCATATGAAGAATTTAAAAGAAAAATTACTGCTGGCTTTTTATAAATGTTAAATTAGATGTTCCAAGGATTGAAAAATTAACACAAATCAAAAATATATTTCGAGTGCTATGACATATTCAATAAATTTTATCACAAAAGTATTTAATACATCGTTTAAAAATCATTGTTAATTATCCAAGATGCATTTCATAGGCAGAAAAAATATTTATTAATACTTGATCGGCGGGTCTTCTTATTTTTTTTTGTCGCTTGCACCGTGACAACAGACTGTTTTCCTACAAACAAATAAAAAATTTGTTTTTTAATAAAAAACTAAAAATTTGTACGATCTTCCGGTAGATTGGCTGCAAAAACTACAAAAAAAAAAAAAAAACCTCGACATTAAACGAAAACGATGAAATAGCTATAAAAATAATAATAACTAGTTTTAGACGCTTTGTCGTTTACCATTATTCGACAGGAGCTAGTATCCCGATGATCAAATGTTTATAATTTTTTTTTCTACCGGAAATAACAACAAAACGGCAAAACAAATTTATAATTTAAATAGAAAATTTCAAGGAAATATCGTTAATTATTAATAAATGGTAAAAACAAACTATTTAACGCTATATAAGAATAGAATAATTACATTTATGATTTATGATTTATGTTTTATGTCAAAGAAAGAATAAATTTTAAGAAAAAATTTTTTATTACATAAATCTAAATAAATAATTCGCATTAATTATATAAAAATAGAAAATAATGTTTTATTATATTATTTATTATTTTGTAAATAAACATGTACATGCACATGTATCGTTAATTTTAATGTTAAAAACACTAAGCAGCAACAAGAAGAGTAACAGCAATCAGTAATAAAAATAATAATAAAAATAATTAATAAAACAATAATATAATTAACAATTGTTAATTTCCCTTTTGAAAAATAAAACATACACATAAAAGTAAAAATATAAATCATTTTCTTAAATAAAAAACATATAAATCATAATTAAGAACATCAAAACATTTATATATATAAATAATTTAATTAATTTAAACAAAAATGCATCAATTAATCAATAAATCAATAAATCAATAAAAACTGAAAATTTTTTACAAAAACACCTTGCAATTAATAATTAACATACCATTGTAATTTTATTTTTATTAATAAAATAAAATCAAAAAATGTTTATTAATTAATTAATTAAATTAAATTAATTAAATAATTTAAAATAATTGGCAAATAATGAAAAATACAAAACATGTAAAAGATTGATTTATTGTCGCCTACTTTTATTGTTTTAATTTCTTAACATTTTTCCCTAATGAGTTTATAAACATAATTTTACTGCGATTATGTATATTTATATATTGTTTCTATATTTATGCGATACTTTTTTACACGGTTTCACTTTAACACGGTCAAGAAAATGAACAATTATCGTTATTGTTTTATCCATATCATTATTATAGTTAATCTATGTAGTTACTAGCAGTTATAATAAACACGAATTTCTGCAGAATATCTGTATCCGCTTAAATCAGTTACTAGTATTTTTTTTTTACGTGATTTAAATTAACGCGAATTTTTACAGAACATATCTATCAGCGTAAATCAGTTACATTAGGATTTTTTTTGATACAATTTCAATTTACCTGAGTTTCTGATGAATATCTATCGGTTATTCTTAAACACATACACAAAAAATCAATTCTATTTTTGTTTTGGTTTTGTTTTGTTTTTATTTTGTTTTTATTTTGTTTTTGCATAATTTAAACTTTAAACCTTTAAAACGAACATTATTTATGTAAAGAAATGATTTTTTATTCGCGACACAAATACAATTTAATTATTAATAATAATAATAATAATAATAATATACATATTTACGGTAACAAATTAAATATATATATATATACAGTAGATTCTGCTTAATCTGGACAACCGGTTAATCGAAAGAGCTGCTCAAATGGGACAAATCCAAGAAAATAACACAAATTTCCTTCGCTTTAACGGCGGACACAGTATCGCTAACAAAAATGATTCTGTTCAGCTACATAATCCATATTCATAATCCATTAAATTGTTTAATTATTATCTAACCGAATTTATTATATGTACCGTATTTTTTGGACTTTTAGACTGCACTTTACATAGAAAAATGTACACAAATTTTTGTGTTCGTAAAAATATATTTTTGCTAAAAAATAATTTAATAAAATTTGTGATTCGTCTTATTAACTGGTGCATCTTATTATCTGATACATTTTATCCTCTCGTGCATCTTGAATGACGAAAATAATATTGTTTCGCTAAAATCCATTAAAAATAAACAGTAAAACACTATCTACGAACTTGTACAATTAATTTAATTCAAAATTTTGAAAAATTTAGTTTTTTATTTTTAAAATTATTTAAACATAATCTAATAGTATTTATTATAGATTTATTATTTAATTATGTACAATTGTTTATTGTTTTTTTCAATTTTTATACATAATACATATGTATGTACTTTAAATATGTCTGGACATATTCTGTATGGTTTGTAAAACATTGGATAATTGGGCAAACCACTTTAATCAGATTTAAATTGTACTAGGATAAATTTATCATCGATTTAAATGAAATATTATCCCGATAAAGCGAAGTTAAATTTTATGTTTATTTCCTTGATTTTTATTTTTATTCTTTTGCAATTTGTCAGCAATTAAGATGCTTTCTCGATTAACCGATGTCCCGATTAACCGGTATTTCGATTAACCGGTTTTCCGATTGGCCGGTTTTCCAATTAACCGGTGTTCCGATTAAGCAGAATCTACTGTATATCCTATCTACACACACACATATTGCAATTACTTATTTAATAATAATAATAATAAAAAATTATTTCATTCGTTTCTTTCTTATTCAAATATATATATATATATTTTTTACAATTTATTTTTATAAATTTTTTTATTTATTATTTTCTTTATTTTGTTTATTTTAAAATCTCGTTTATTTTTTACTTGTTTTATTTTTATTTTTTTTCTCCATATTCCTTTATTTTATTTATAAATGTGTGCGCGTTTGTTTCTTTTTTTTTTTTGCCGTTGTTGCTGTTGTTTAGTTTATTATTATTTTTCACTTCTATTTGAATAAAATTATTATTATTATTATTATTATTATTATTATTTTGGTGTGTGCCTATAATATACATAATATTTGTTGATTTCATTATTATATATTTTTTTTTGTTAGTTTAAACGTATACCTCGCGGAGTTTTGACACTTCTATTAAATAATTATTATTATTTAATTTAATTTAATTTTAAAATTAATTTAACGGTGTTTAAGTGAAATTTAAAAATTTGTAATATTCATCGTTAAATAATGAAAAATCATATAGAAAAATTTAATAAAATTAAAAAACAATAGAGATTAAAAGCAAAAATTAAAAGCAAAAATTAAAAGCAAAAGAAATGAAAATTAGTGTTATTCTGTGATGTGTGTTTTTTTTTTTTTGTTTTTTTTTTTAATTCTTATCAACGGTGTTTATTTTCGCGTTTTTCTTAATTTTTCATTAAATTTAATTATTTTGTATTTTAGTAAAAATAAATAATTTTTTTTTTTTTTATATTAACGCTAAAATATTGACAATTTAATTCAGTTTAATTATTATTTATGCAATTATTATTTGCAAAATAAAAATAATAATTTAATTGTTTTCTTTATTTTTTGTTTTTCTAAAAAAATTTTGTTCATTTTAATTATTTTAATTAATTAAATTATTGGTGATATGATAGTGAACGATTTATTGCAAAAATAATAATAATAAAACAAATAACGGATTGTGACAAAAAATTTTTTGGTGCAAATTATTATTAAATTAATAATTTTTATGTTTTAATTTCAATTAAAGTATTAACGAATTAATTAATATGTGAGTAAAAATTGTTTTCAATTTTTTTTTTAGTTTTCAATTTTTTTTTTAGTTGATCCGCGATTATTTTCGCGAATATTATTAATTTTTTTGTTTGTTTGTTTGTTTGTATATTTTATCAGTGAAATTTAAATAAGAAATAATATTTTATTTTGTTAATTTTTATGAATAAATTTTCCTTTAAAAGATTGATTAGTTGATTTTTTTTTAATTTATTTATTTTTATTCATAAATCTCATTTAAAATTTTAATGAGTTTTTTGGTTTTTTTTTTTTTTTTTGATATTTTTTTTTTGTGTTTTGTGTTTTTATGTTTTTGTGAATTTTAAACGAATTTTTTTTTTTTTTTGTTTTGTTTTTTTTGTGAATTTTTTTTTACGAAAATTTAACCGAATTTTTATTGTATTTTTATTTGAATTTATTAATAAATTTTTAAATGAATTTTTAATGAATTTTTTTCACTAAATTTGAGTAAATTTTTACAGAAATTTTTTTTTCTTTTTTTTTTTTTTTGCTAAATTTATCTAATTTTTACTGAATTTTATTTTGTTTAATTGGATTTTTACTAAAATTTTATGTATTTTTACTGAATTTTTACTGATTTTTTTTACTGGATTTTACTTGAATTTGACTTAATTTTTACTGAATTTTTTTGTTGCTAAATTTATCTAATTTTATTGAATTTTTACTAAAATTTTTACTGAATTTTATTTTCCTATAATGAATTTTTACTAAAATTTTACAAAAATTTGATGTATTTTTACTGATTTGTACAAAATTTATCTAATTTCATTTAATTTTATTAAATTTAATTGAAATTTTACTGAATTTTTAATAAATTTTACTGGATTTTTACTAAATTTTATTTAATTTTTTAAAGTTTTATTGAATTTTTTACTAAATTTTTACTGAATTTTTTATTAAATTTTTTATGAAATTTAACTAAATTTTTTATGAATTTTAACTAAATTTTACTGAATTTTAAGTGAATTATAATGATTTTTACTTAATTTTTAACTGAATTTTATTTGATTTAACTAAATTTTATTGATTTTACTTAATTTTAAATTAATTTTACTAAGTTTTTACTCATTTTTTATGTATTTGATTAAAGTTTAGTGCATTTCATTAAATATTTTTAATGAATTTTTTCTACATTTATCAAATTGTTCAGCTGCAATTTCATGGATTATTATTAAATTTTAACAAAATTTTAATAAATTTTACTTAAACATTTTTTCAAAATTCTATTAAATATTTTTCTTTACTTTAAAAAATTTGTTTTCTTTATTGTTGTCTGTTTCAACCTAAGACTCCTATTTCTATTTTAAATTATCCCTTTAAAACTTAGGATTTATTTCCGATTAAGTTAAATGTTAAAAATTTTCTCTCTCAATCACTCTCTATCTTTTTGTGTCTGGCTGCCTTTTACATAAATTTTAATTGAAAATAAATAAATAAAAAAAAAAAAAATGATTTTATTAATAATAAATTTAGGCACTAGGAGTTTATTATTATTATCCTAGGAGTGTAGAAACAAAAGGAACAAATAAAAACTAAAAACTAAAAATAAACAAATTATGAAAAAAAAAGAAAAGAAATAATAGGAATAAGGGACGTAAAATGGGAAAAGAAAACAAAATAATTGGTAAAAAGAGGGCATTCTGTTGAGGTATAGATGGTTTAATAACTAGTGTACATTGGAATAGGGTAATTTATTTTCACTCCGGGCAACAACGTTACAACAACAGATATACAAATAACAACGGCAACGACAACGATGACGACGTTAACGATAATAACAATGTAGAAAACCGATACAAAAAAACCGATCAACTCAAATTCAATGTCAACATAAGGGAAATCGTCTAAACAACTATCATTGTGCTTAGTTTTTACTACAGCAAGTGCCTGTTAAATTAATTTCAATTATCTATAGGGGTTTTTTTTTTCTCAGATCGTGTATTTCTTTATTTTAGTAAAGAAAAAAAATAAAACATTTTCCTTATGCGATATAATTATTAACAATTTGTATGAATTGCATTTCTTGTTATGATTTCTATCATAATTTTCTTTATTTTTATTTACCGTATTTTATGAATTATAAGATGCACCGAATAATAAGAGACGCACAACAAAAATATTTAACATATATTTTAATATGTTTACCTTCTTACCATAAGAGATAGGCACAAAATTTTTGTCTAATCTTGTAGTCCGTAAAATACGGTAAATATTTTATGTATCAGAAAAGCAAAATCCTATAGAAAATTCTATTCAAGAGTGAAAAATAATAATAAAGAAAATAAACCCCTTTAAAAACAAAAAGAAACAAACAGAACACACATAGGCAGTTAAAGAAAAAACTTCACATTGTTGTTCGTTGTAAATTGTTTTTTTTTTAATAAAAATATTTTCCTATCCTAAAGGTATATTTAATAAATATCATACAGTAATTATAATAATAATAATAATTATTATTTCTGGTTTTTTATAATTATTATTAATATTTTATAGTGAAATTAATTTATTTAAATAGACAACAAGGTTAGAAAAATATATATTAAAATTGTAAACAAATAAATGTCTAAATATTAAACAACAATAAGACCGCGAATAAATAACAATAATAATAATAATAATAATAATAATAATATTAATGAAAAATAAATAAATGAAAAAATTATTAATGATAACAATAGTTATAATAATAAATTTGAATAAAAATTGTAATAGAAAATAATTATAGGGTGATCAAATAACTACTATATATATTTATTTATTCATAAACAGTAGAGCTTTTATTTTTAGTTATTTTTTTTATAGCAAAGCTCTTATTAATATTTGTAAAAAAAAAAAAAAAATAATACACCATATTTTATAAACTATAAGATGCGATTTTTTTTAATTTTAAAAAAAATTTTCTTTAAATTTTTCCGTGCGTTTTTATAAACCGAATATATTTTTGTTTGTAACTTAAAAGGTGTGTCTTATCTTTCGGTGTGTCTTATTGTCTGTAATATACGGCATATTGTTAAAGTAATAATTTTTTTTTTTTTATATAAATAAAAATAATAAAAATTTAATTTTATTATTTATTTCATTAAATATTATATTATTGAACACTTTGAACCGTATAATAACGATATGCGCAAATGAAAGTAGCACTTCTCCTTCAGTAGCACTTTTGACTCTCCTTTTATACCAATAATCTTCAAATACTTCTAAGATTTTTAAGATAAATTATTTATTTTATTTATAATTCAAAGTACTTCTTCGATATTCAATGTATCCGCGCGTCTACTATTATTATTATTTCGTTATTTTTCTCATTTATTGATTTAATACAAACTGAATCTATTATATATAGTACTTATTTGATCACTCTATACGATACGATTGGTTTTTCCAATAAAAATGAAGAAAAACATGATTTTTCTTTGGAAAAACAATATTTTTTCAATAAATGCTACTATAACGTTGCTGTTATGCCACTTCGTTATAAATGATGCCAGGCAACACGCCACAAATTCAAAAAAAAAACATTTTTTCGAAAACCTGATGTGAGCCACAGTCGCACCCATTATAACTCAATGTATATAATTTTCATATGTTTTTAAATTGTTGCCTGTAGCTGTGGTATATGGTGCGGCATCATATTTATAATCAAGGCTGTTACTCTGCTGTTAAAAATTTTTATTATTATTATTATTATTATTATTATTATTATTATTATTATTATTATTATTATTATTATTATTATTGTTGTCGTTGTTATTGTTTACATATCCCATCAACAAATAAGTGTGGGGTCGTCCCGGATATTTATTTATTTATTTTTTATTTTATTTTTTATTTTTTATTTTTTTTTCACTCTAACTAAATATTTATATAATAAACAAAACATTTCAAATAAAACTAAAAATAATAATAATAATAATAATTAATTTTTTCTCTTTATTTTTGTTGTGGAAAATAAGAAAACGTTTGAAAGACGAAATGAAATGGAAAAAAAAAAAAAAAAAACAACGCGTTATGTTATAAACGCGAACCAACAAAAACGCATTTATAATTACAACTTGTGTGTGTTGTATGTTTTGTTTTCCACTAAAGTAATCATAATAATAATAATTTTCTTGTTTATTCAATAATAATAATAATAATAATAATTAAATTCTTTTTATTTTTTTACTCGATTTTGTTTGTTTGTTTGTTTTTTTGAATTATTTTATTTTTATATTAAATTATATATTTTCTTATGTTTATGTTGTTTACCGTTATTTTATGTACTATAAGATGTGTTTTTTTATTTTTTTTTTTTTTTGTTTGCTAGAAAAATTGACTGAAAAATTTTAAACGTGTGTCTTATTGTCTGAAGGTAACATTAGATGCGTCTCATCGTTTGGTGTGTCTTAACATTCGATGCGTCTTATCGTTCGATGAGTTTTATTGTCCGTTAAATATTGTCCGCAATGTTTTTCATTAGGTTTTTAATATATTTTATTAACCGTTGTTAGAAATGATCTTTATTAGAAATATTTTAACATTAACACAGGTGAAAATCATTAAATTCTTTTACGATACTACTAAGATAGAGGAAAAACGTGTTGCTGTACAATCAATGCTCGTAGTATTGTAAATTCGTAACTTTGAGGGTCTCCCGTTTCTAGTAAATTTTATCGATTTTAAGGTCCTATTAAGATAATTTACCGTTAGATAATAATTAATTTTTTGAATTTTTTTTTAATAAATTTATTAATTTTTATAGGGATTTCTTCAAATATTGCTTTTCACTTAAAGCTTTATGCTATTCACTTTAAGCATTCAGCTATTCATTTGGAGCTTTTAGGTAATCATTTTAACCTTTAAGATATTCACTTTAATCCTTAATTAATTCACTTAATGATTTAAATTATTCACTTTAAGTATTCAGCTATTCACTTGGAGCTTTTAGTTAATCATTTTAGGCTTCCAGATATTCACTTTAAACTTTAAGTTATTCACTTTAAATTTTTAGCTATTTACTTTAAGCTTTTCCCTTTAAGCTTGTTATAGTCCTACACTATCACTTCTTCACATGTCACTCTCTTTTATTTTTATTTGTATTTTTTCTTTAACTTGCAAGAAACGTTATGAGATTACGAAAAAATTTGTAAATTTTTTGGAGGAAGCAGCTTTTCTTATATAAATTTAATTTAATTTATTTATTTTTTTTTTTTTTTGTAGTTTTTCTTCTTCTATTCGTTTATATGAAATTTATCTATTGGAAGTTCAGTTAAGGGTGGATAATATTTCGACCTAATTCAATTATGTCGAAAGTTTTTCTTTTTATTCAAGTTTTTGTTGTTTAAAATTTAAGCAACATCAAAAGTATACCAACAGCTACACCAACACCAGCATGAAATTCTTTATAATAATTTTTTCGTTGTTAAAAAATTTAAATTTTCTAAGGGATTACTTTTTGGATTTTATGGATATTCTATGGATTAATCTACAATAATAAAACCACAATATTGTCGCGTACACCACTCTACATAACAATAAAGTTTTATTTCTTTTTTTATCCATTAAACTAGTTTGATTTGTCGTGTTTTTATTTCTTTTAAATTTATTTTCATTCATTTCGTTCCAAATATTTTCATACAATTGTTAAGTTGTTTCTAATTACTGCTTTTATAAGAGAGATTTTGATTGCTCGTCACTTCCATTTGTCTAAGAATAAAATCTATGGATTCTAAAATGTATTTATGATGAATTAATGTGTGTAAAGCCACCAACGACTGAATCAGAGTGAGTGTTTTCAACTGCTGGCACAATTGTGCCCAAAAAAACGGTTGGATCTATCAAACAATTCGATTGATGTTTTGTGTTTCTTAGCACTAATCGCGTACGTTAAAGCTTAAAAAAGCTTAACATTATAATTTTGTTTTATTAAAAAAAAAAAATCCCGAGTCACGGGAAATCCCCGGATCCAATATGTTTTTAATCCTGAATCTTGGTATTGTAAAAAGTCCGGAAAACGGCACTCACTGACGACAATGTTACACAAAAGTATAGCAACACAGCATAAATAAATGAATAATAAATATCCGCACGACATATGGATATATTTAATGGTTTAAAAAATATAATTAAAAGGAAAATTATTTTCTTTTTTTTTTTCATCTCGTTTGTTGTATGTTTTTGTTTATTTTATAAATATATATTTATTTATTTATTTTTATTTCTATTTTCCCAATCTTCACCTCTTACTTTGTTTGTTTGCTTCATTTGGTGTTGGTACATTTTTTTCACTGTTTTAATATTAAAAAGCAAGCAAAAGCAGACGCGGCTATGGCTATATATATAAGCGTTCAAATATAATTGCTTATGTTTGTTTTCTTCGATCGTTTTAATAATAAAAAACAAAAATAATAATAATATGTTTATTTGTTTATTTATTTATTTGTTTTGTTTATATTAGCATTACGTCATTATAACAAATAAAGATTAATAAATATATAAGAATGCGTGTGTTTTTTTGTAATAATATTATTATTTTTTATTTCTTAGATCGTTGTTGTCTTCGTAGTCTTTGTCGTTGTTGTTTTTCTTCATTAAATAAAAAATAAAATTTAATATTTTCTTCGTGATACTGTTGATGCTGTTGCTGTTTTTATTATTATTATTATTATTATTATTATTATTATTGTTGATTTTGTGTATAGTGTTTTTAATAAATAAAGAATAAATAAAGAAAAGTAAATTAAATAAATAAATAAACAATAATGAAAAGATGTTTATACACGTATGATGTTGATGATGATGATGATGAAGATGGTGGTATTTCAGTGGCGTAACATTTATGTTTGTGTCAACCAGTACACACCGATCATTATTATTATTATTATTATTATTAATTATAATTATTTATTTTTATTTAAATCAATTTTTTTATATTAAATTATAAATAATTTCACATAATTTCTTATAATTTTCTTATTTTTTTTATTTCTTCTATTATTTGTTTAATAAGAAATTTTTTCATTAAATAAATTTTTCTCTATATACATTTTGTGCATTGTGTGGTGTGTTTTTAAATGTAAATAAATAGTGAAAATAAATTTAAGAAAATATAAAAATAAAACATATGAAGAGAAGAAAAAATACAGAAAAAAAAAAAAAAATAAACAAACAAACAAATAAATAAACAGCGAGAACGCGGAATAAATAAAAAAAAATAAAAATAAAAGCCAACATATTTTCTGATGTTTGTTTATTAAACAAAAATAATAATAATAATAATAATAATAATTATTAAAATACAAAAATAAAAAAAAAAAAGAAAAAATTTCCTTTGCCTTGTTTCTAGGTTCTATATGCGATCGACTTATATCTGTGTGTTATTCATATGCTAAATGAATCTTAATAGTACAGGTACTTGTTTGTTATACGCATATATACGCTTTAAAGCTATGAAACTGCTACGCTATAAAGTTTCGTACTGAAACGTTGTTGCGTTTAAAAATTAAAAAGAATGAAAAGCTTTAAGCTTTTATATACCAAAACAAATTTTATGGTTAAAGGTAATTGGAATAAGTTTTAAGATGAAATTTAATCAGAATTTAATGAAAATTTTCATAAAGACGTTTTTCTTATTTATTGCGAAATTTTGAAGACATTTTCTTTATTCAATTTTTAGTAATGAATTTTCTAAAAAAAAAAAAAAAATTTCACTAAAATTTTTTAACATAAATTTTACACCAATTTTCTAGAATTTTAGAACTGGCTTAATAGAGAAAAAAAGGTTAAATTTTTATGGTCTAGCAGCGGCTTAATATCGGGTAGAGACTTAATAGTGGCAGAGGGCTTAACAGAGTGCAGATTTTTTGAAAAATAAATTTTGAAAAGAAATTTTATTGAATCTTTTTTAATTATAGGAAATTTACGATTTTCTTATCAAAATCTTCTTCATCGGAAGCAAAATTGTCTTTATCTAAACAAATAATTTTTCACGGATTGTAAGTTTTCTCTTCACATTTGATCATATTTTAGTAGAATTAAGAAGCCAGTGGCTAAATAATGAGGTAATTGAGTGGCTAAATAGAAGAATTCTAAAACATTTTGCAATTTAAAAACACTATTAAACCTCGTTGTAGTGGCTAGAATGTAGTTTCTTATAAAATGAATTAAGGGTAATAAAATTATTTTCAAGATAAATTTTCATAAGACATCAGACGTCTTACCATTACACCACATAATATATTATTTAAACGTTTCAATGTTTTCGTTATTATTATTATAATTATTATTTGTTTTAAAGTTATACAAAACAAAATTACCGGCAATGAAAAATCTAAAGAAAATTAACAATTAACAATTTCAATGGAGTTTTTTCCACTTAAAAAACACATTTTTTTAATAAAAACAAAATTTCCTTCCTTAATTAACAAAAGAAAATAGAAATTTTTTTTCCTCTTTAATAAATATATGGCTAGTCACGATGGTGGGAACATCTTAATAATGCTTTCAATTTATTAACTGTATATTTAATAATTAATATTTAAAATTAATTTGAAGAAAAAACATTACATTTGAAGAATTATACAAAAGAGTGTCTTGAAAGAAATAACCTATCGATCCGAAAGGCAAAACAAAAAAACGCGATAATTTCTCTTTAAAATACAAAAAAATAATTCCTATTTAACACTATTTACTGTTTTTTCTTCTTCATCTGCTTCTTGTATGAATAAACGAAATTAATTCCCGTTTATTACGATTGCAGTTAATTGTTTATAATAAAAACAAAAACTCAGTCTATAAACAGCAAGAATAATACAACAGCAGCGCGGCAAAAAAAAAAAAAAAACAAACAAACACGCGATATTGCCACAATGGTATTAATGTATCGACCACAATGAATCGCATCAGTTACCGGCAAACAAAATAATAATAATAATAATAATAATAATAATAGTAATAAAAATAAAAATTGTCGCGTATTTACTGTTATTCATTAATTTCTTCATTTTTGAGGTTTTTTCTTTTTTTTTTTTTTATTACATTTTTCACGATGTAGTCTTATTCTCGTTGTCGTCGTCATTTACTTTTTCATCATCCGTTGCTATAATCAAAAATAATAATAATTAGAAAAATATGGTGATCTTCTTGTGATTTAAAAAAGCGAGAAAATCATCAAAAAATAGAAAATTTTTAAGTGAAAAATTTGTTGGTGAGTGGGTGGATGAATTGGTTGGTTGGTTGGTTGTTTGATTGTTTTGGATTTGTCTCGTCTGATTATGGTATTTTTGTGTGGTATTTTCAAAAGTAATAAAAACACAATTTGAGTGAAATTTTTTGCGTTGGATTTTCTCAACATTACCATCTACACCAGTCACACCCTGTCTTCCCCCCTATTAATGGAATGGAATTTTATTTTAAATAAAGAAAATTAAAAAAAAAAATAAAAAATAAAAACGGAAAATAATAATAATAATTTTCTTTAAATAAATTTTTTATTATTATAGTTGGGTGAAATTTTTGCTGGGTGGGTCATTTGATTACTGTTAAATTTGACATAAGCTACGCTGAATGAGTATTTTCTTCTATTTTTAATGCGTTTTCTTTCTGATGGTATTTATAATTACTTAGAACAAAAAAAAAAAAATAGAAAACAGAAAATTATTTAATAGACATTCAACACTGATGAGAATTTGCAAAAAAAAATAAGAAGAAAAAATCGCGAATTTCCTTGCAGGCATTTTTTGTTTTTCCTTTCTTGATAATTTTTAATGGAAAAATAAATAAAAAATAATTTCTATTTTTCTTCATTATTATTATTATTATTATGAAAAAAAAAGGGGAGAAATTTTTACTGTTGTCGTATCATTGTGTTGTCGCGTTATTTTATTCGCGGTTGTTTAAGACAAAAAAAAAAATAAAAATAAAAGTAATAAACGTTTCTCATACTCTCTGTTGTCTTAAATAATTATTTTTTATATTCAAACAATTAAAACCACGATATAAAATACAAAAAATAAAAATAAAATAATAATTAAAATAACAGAAAATTAGATGAAAATTTTTCAACAATTTTCAAAACTAGTGTCGACAATAGAAACGGTTGATTTTCTGTTTTTTTGTGATGCGAATAGTATGAGCTCTGCTTAGTTGGTGGCGGCTATGCTTGGTTTGGTAAAAAAAAAAAATTATACAAAATTCTAATCAATAATTTTCGAGTGAATTTTCTTTGTTTATTTTTGTTGTATTCGCGATTTTTTTCGCGTTTTTTTTTTTCGCGTTTTTTTCTTTTTTTTTAATCACAATTTTACTTTTGTTTTGTTTTTTGTTTTTGTTTTTTTTTTTTATTTGATAAAATTACTTCCTATTAAGAAATAAAGTTAAAATAAATAAATAAATACAAAAAAATTTTATATTTAATAATGCCGGTGGCGATATTATTTTTTTGCCCCAAAAATATGTTCGCTATATAGCAAAAACCAATGGGAAAGACCAATGGGAAAAATGACTAAACAGTTTAGTTAAGAAAATGAATTAAAATTGTTAAACTGTTTAACACAGAGTAAAGTTGTTAGTAGAGACAATATTTAATGGTAAATGGTCTTTCATTCTGATAAATACTGAATGCCATTGTGGTTGTTAATGGCTAGAAAAAAAAAAAGAAAGAAAAAAAATGAAGAATTTTTTCTTTATCTTTTCTTTTGGTTTGAAATCAACATTATGTTGTCTTCGTTGTCATCATTATACGCAGTCGGTTAAAATTTGCTTTTTTTTTTTTTTTCTTTAAATCAAAATAATAAAATATTTTTTTTTCTGTATATTAAATGCAGGCGAACAAGGCGGTCTACTGCGACGGCAACGTAAAAGTAATTAAAAATTAAATAATAATAATAATAATAATGGCCAAGTCACAATATCGTTTATTTTTTTTTACACAGATTTTATATGAAAATTTTTATATTATATGTAGTTATTGTGATTATAGTGATAATTTTCTTTGTTGTATATTCGTGAATAAAAACGCGATAAAATCATTTAACGTCGTGTATTGTGTATTTCACTGAATGAACTGAATTTTTCATTGAGAAAATATTTACTTTAATACTTTAATTTTTCTACTTTCTACTATCACTCGATAGATTTCTATTCTATTTCAGAAATAACTACCAACCGAAATAGAAAAACTTTTTCTTACTTTGAATTTGTTTTGAAAAACACAAAAAAAAATACAAAAAAACTTTCTTCATTTGACTTCTTCGTTGTGTCAGCCAGCCAGCCAGCTATTCGTGTTGTTGTCTTAGATTTTTTTTTTTTTTTTAATTTTACTTTTATAGAAAAGTTTTTCTTATTGCTATTTTCCTACCATAATTTCGTAAGACGCGATATTTCTGACACGCCGATAGGCATCATAAGAAAAGATTTTCGTTTTTTTTTTTCTTTGTTTCTACTGTTGATGGTTTATGGTTTGTTTTTCTTGGTGAATGGTGTTTATGTGTATGGCAAGTCCAGCATTTATTTTCTTAGATATATTTAAAATTTTCGTATAATAAAAATGGGTGGTTATGAATATAATCAGGGTGAATTTTCATTGAGTTAAATTTCTCTTTGCGTCGTAGATATATATATATATATAATTTGACTGGTGTAACAGTTGATGGCACACAGCAGCAGCAGCAACAAAATTCTTAATTAGGATAGTTTAAACATTATATTTCTTAGATAAGGGTAAAATGGTAAAAATGTTTTCTTATTTTTTTTTTACTTATGATTTAACCGAATACCGCGACACGCTATTTAAAAACGACAGCTAAAGGCATAAAGAGCAACAACAGTAACTAAAAAAGAATAAAATAAGAAGAAAGTTCAATCTTTATGTTAAAATATCCATTTGGTTAAATGTGGATGTAGAATTTTATCCCATTACCATTATTTAGCTATTAACCATTTTATTTAAACCACCCACAATAATATTACCGCAACTCAAATAACAATAACACGACTTTTAATCGCTAAAGTTGTTTATTTGTTTGATTGTTTGTTTCTTGGTAGAGTTTTCGCCTTGCTCTAGAGTAGTTTTTTTATTTCATTTTTTTTTTTTTTTGACAATAACATGAAAAATTTTTCCTTTTTTCATTGTGATAACTGGTAATGATGGGTGGATGGGTGTTTGTATGTTATTTTTTTTTTTGCAAATAAAATATCACCCATTTAAAAACCGCCCACAGAGACAATATACAGATTATAAATGTTCGTTTAGTTTAAAAACTCTTTTCTTAAAAACAACTATAATTAGAAATTAATGTCTTGAAAATGGGGTTGAATGATTGTGGGTGGTTGATGTCGCTTCGGTTTTGCCCATCACATGTTGTATGATTTTTTTTTTTTTTTGGTTTTTTTTACCTAGTCTAGTATAATCAAATATATTCGTGTGTGGATTACCTTGTTGAATTCTATAACGGAAAAGTTTTTTTCTATTATTTCTTTGCTTTGATTTGATTTCGTGAATTATACAGTTATCGCGAATTTTAGTTTTTTTTTTTTTTTCATATTATTACCGCTGTTGCTGCTGTTTTATTTTATTATTATTATTATTATTATTAGTATTGTTGTTAAAGTGATAAAGTTTGATGTAATTTTCTTTTTAGTTTGGATTTTTTTTTTTTTTACTCAATTAGTCATTAGTTCAGTTACACCGTTTTAGTTTCGCGTTTTTTTTTTTTTTTTTTTTTGAATGAAATATAATCGATAAATTCCATAAAAATCATCAACAAGAAAGAACAAGGATTTCATGATTAAACTTATTTTTTTTTTGTTAAATATAATCTCAAATAAATAAAGCATAAGTAAATAGCATAAAACATAAATGCAAATAACAGCGCTTTTTTTTTTTTTTTTTTATTTATTAATATTGGTTTTGATTGTGCTTAATGCACTAAGCATTAGTTGAGTAAATATTTCAATAAAAAACATTCATTGTACTTTGAAACCACTTTATTATTACCACAAAAAAAAAAACAACTAAATTCCCAATGAGGCCGTGGAAATTATTGTGTATTTGAGGGTGTTTATCTTTACAACATAAAAACATGAACAATGGACAAAACATAAAGAATAGAAATTATGCAAAAATATATATTGTATTTATCGCGATTATGTATTGTAAATATATTATGTTTGTTACTAATATTTATGCTGCAGATTGGCTAAAGCCGGGAAAATTGGGCATTTTTTTTTTTTAATGGAAGAAATACCTTTATGCTGTTTGATTTTGATTATATTTGATATATTTATAACCGTTAAAAATGCAATAATGATTGATATAATTTATGCAAAAAATATTATTAATGGAAAATTTATTTTCATAATAATTGTTTATGTTTTGTTGATTTTCTTAGATTATTATTTTTATTATTATTATTATTTTATTAATTATTTGTACACTTGTTGTGTTTATATTATTATTGCTTTTATTGCATATAGAAACATTAGATTATTTTAAAATATACATAAAAAAGCATAGAATAGAGAGCATAGAATAAAATAACAACCAAAAAAAAAACCTAATAACTTGAATAAATATTATTATTATTATTATTATTATTATTATTATTACGAGAAACATTAAGCATAAATAATAAATGTTTATTTGCTGTATTCTGTGTTTTCTTTTCTTTATATATATATATATATATATATATATTATGCGTTGCGTCGTACCGATGTTGCTGTGTTGCGTTACATTGCATAAAACCGTGAAATACTTACCGTACTTTTAATGCTGTTTTAATGTATTTTATGTTTATTTTTCGTGCTTTTTTTGTTTTGTTTTAAATACAAACAATATTGTGGTAATTTAAAATTCCATATATATATATATATATATATATATATATTATGTAAATTCATAATTATTATTATGTTTTAGTACTATACTCTCACTCATTCTCTCTCTCTAGGTGTATAGATTTATCTGCTTGTGTGCTATTTCCTACAGTTTATTATGCTGATATAATTGATGGTGGTTTCTTATAATTGTAAATGATTATTTTTTATAAAGAGTTGAACCTCCGCCATTCAACCTCCACATTTTAGTAGTAGTCGTGGTTTTTTGGCTCGCATTTCGCCAAAAATGACTCTGGAATTATGATTTTCACCGCATTTGATTCATAAATGAATTATCTATCGAATTGTAATAAAAAATTAGGATCATAGTATAGAAACTGTTTGAGATTTTCCCATATAACTGGGAGAAAAAAAAAATCTTTGGGATTATTTTGCTAAACTTTGAGAGGCCATAACTCCTAAAATAATTTTTTGTTGCCACTTTGAGTAAGAAATATAGGCACAGGGATTCCATATTAGCGTCCCTACAAAGTTTCAGACAAATCAATTTTTTAAAAAATTGTTTTCAAAAATATCTCATTTTTTTGATGGTTGGACTGTAAAAATCGCCATTCAACCTCTGCACTTTGGTAGTTGTCGCGGTTTTTTGGCTCGCATTTCGCCAAAAATTACTCTGGAATTATGATTTTCACCTCATTTGATTCATAAATGAATTATCTATCGAATTGTAATAAAAAATTAGGATCATAGTATAGAAACTGTTTGAGATTTTCCCATATAACTGGGAGAAAAAAAAAATCTTTGGGATAATTTTGCTGAATTTTGAGAGGCCATAACTACCAAAATAATTTTTTCTGTCCAGATAAATTATTTTCTTTTTTAAACAATAAAAAAACCAAAAAGAAAAAAAAATATAGTGAAAATTCTCTATAAAAACAGCAGATCATAAGAACACTAAAAAAAAAAAAAAAAAAAAAAAAACAAAAAAGCAAAGAAGCAAAGAAGAAATTATTAAAGCATAAAAAAATCATAAACATTTTCTTTTCTTTTTGTGTTTGCTGTAGTTTTTTTTTTTTTTTCTTTATTTTACTAACGTTTAAACAAAAACGTAAAAAACATAAGCAAAAATCATAAAATCATAATAGTAATTTGTGATTTATGTAAGAGTTTGAAAAATCCTATCACCCCGTTACACATAATATGTAAAATAAACTCATCCACGATGAAAAAAAAAATATTTTAATTCACTAAACCATTCACCATCTACAAACCAAATAATCAACCAACCAACCAACCCAACCACCTATATACCCTAAATAAATATTAAATTATATTTTTTATTTTTATTCTTTTATTTTAGTCAGAGTACGGGTGAACCCCCTAAATATAATATATATATATATATATATCCTATATTAATATAAATACATAATTTTTATGTTATTTAACCGCCACTTTAGCGTTTTAATATTATGCGGTGGGTGTTCGTTTTTTCTTTTTTTTTTCCTCGTTGCTACTTATAACCAAACCCATCAATTATTATCACTTATTATATAGTTGTTGTATTACTCTGATATCCGCTAACAACAACAAGAAGAACGAAAAATTAATAATAAAAAAAAATAAAACAAAAATCACCCAAAGAAAGCAAAAAAGAAAAAAAAAAAGAAGCGCTCACCCTCAGTTAGAAAGCAAAATTATCTCTTCTCTAGATAGATATATCCATCTGATTTGATGATGCTTTAAACATAATTGCATTATCAATTCTGTCTGATCAGCAGCATTTAACCACTTTTCTCTCTCTGTATGTGTGTGTGTGTGTATATATATATTTATGTTTATGTTTAAATTTTTTTTTTTTTCTGTTTGTAATATTATGGTAAAACGAAAATCAAGTATTTTTTAAGTGGGTGGTTATATGTATAAAGTGATCATTATGAGAGGGGATATGTTATGTTTAAAAGATAAAAGAAAATTTCCTTCAATATTAATGCATTTTTTGTTTGAATTTTAAATTTTTTTTTTATTTATTTATTATTTAAATAAACCGTTAATATATAACTGTTAATAAAATATCGATAATTTATAATACTTGACACAGTTTTTGCTTTCTTTCTTTTTTTTTTTTTTTTTATTCTTTTGGCATCATCTTACCAATTGACATCATCTTATATGCTTAAAAAAAATCTTTTTTTTTTTTGTTTTCTTTGTTTTTTCATTTTTCCATCATCATCATCATCAACTGTTGTTTAGTCATTCGATTATTGATTGATTATAAGGATCTGTATTTCGATTAAACATATGAGATTTTGTATTTTTATTTAGATAAGCTACAAGCATACGATACATGTGATTGGCGGTCACATCATGATATAAAGGTGTTTTACAATAGAAATACTTAAAAAAAAATCCCTTATCAAATGATGAATTTTAAAAATGTGAAAAAAAACTGAAAAAGAAAAATCAAATATGGGGGTGTCGAGATCTGTCGAGAGATGATCATCTTGATTTTTACAAAAGAGAAGAAAAATATAAATAAATGAAAATTTCCTTTATTTTTGTATTCATTGGTGCACAAAACACAATTTATTGTTATTCGATTAAAAAAAAATAAAGAAAATTTATTTAAAGGGTGATACAGAAGATACCGAAAACAGCGAAAATACCAAAGACATCGAAGACACCGAAAATACCGAAACTTTAAATGAAAATAGAAGAAAATTTTATTTATTTTGAAAAAACCTATTGATTTTCCATTGGTATTTTCTCAATCATTGTTTTCGAATTTTCACTAAATTTTAACACTTTTCTTGTTTTTGATTTTATGTTTTTCATTTTCTTATGGTATATTCTATTGGTTTTTGCACAAATACTCTTTTAACTCATATTGTTTAAACCAAAGAAATGTACATAAATTATGTAACAGCATATACATAACTAACGGGTTAATATTTAATCATATGTGACAAAATAAATAAATAAATAAAAAAGTGAAAACAAAAATCCATTAGTCATGTGTCCTTTCTTATAATTTATCACAAAGTATTGGTACGGTTTTTCTGTTCCTTAAAATTTTAATAACAGTAACAAACAAAATAATTGTGACATTTTATTTTTTTTATTTTTTTTTTTTTTTTTTTAAATCATAATAATGCTTTTTGGTATGTTTTTATGGTTTTTAAAAATGTAAATTATCGAATATTTAGTTATTTAAAAAAAAAAAAAACAAATGATTAAAATAGAATAATTATGTCATTAGAAAATTAATGCTAAAAATAAATTAATAAAATTCATTTTTCTTCTCAGTAAATGATATAAATTTTGTACAAGGTTAAGTTTTTTTTTTTGCACTATTTTCTATTGATTATAAGACTGTTATTATAATTATTATTATTATTCATCATATATGTTGCATGAGTGAAAATGTAATTTTCATTGTATTTTATATATGTATATAAATATCCCCCAATTATATTATTATTATTATTATTATTATTATTTTAAATAGCTCATACCCCTTTATCCGTTTAATTATTACACATAAATATGTAGAAAACATTTGATACATAAATCAAAACAACGTTTAAAATATGGGGATTTTTCTTTTCTTTTCTTTTATTTTTTTGTTTTTTTTTTTTTTGTTCTAATTCTCTTGGATAATATATTATTACAAAACATTTATTTGTGCAAAAAAAAGACACAAAAAATGTGTTTTTATGATTTTTCTGAATTTAGAAAAATAAAAGGAGGAAAAACTGATATAAATAATGAATAAATGTAATAAATACGGTTTGGTGGCTTTTTTTTTGTTTTTTTGTAATTAATTTACTAATTTTTTCTAATTCATTTAAATCCATATGGATTGATGAAGATGTTTTTTTTCTTTTGTTTTAATTGAATTTAATTGTTTGATTGACTCTGTAAGAATGTTTTTTTACCTTCATTTAGTCAAAACAAAATTTGAAAAACAACAGAAACTTATCTTTTTGCTGTTACTTTTTCTACCTATCTACCTAGCTACCTTATCTACCTTATCTACCTTATCTACATTATCTACCTGTCTATTTATCTATACATATATATATATATTATTCATATATTCTTAAATGTTTTCTTTAATAAATAAATAAATAATTTTTCACTTGTTTTACAAACTGTTTTTCCTAATAAAATACAAATAAACAGTTATTATTAAGGTAATTTAATAGAAATTACTTTTGGTTTTTTTATTTTAATTTCTTTCTAAATGAATAAATAATTAATTTTTTATATATATATATAAAAAAAGTAAAATAAAATGAATTAAATGTCATTCAAAAACAAAGAAATTCAGAAACATAAAACAAAAAAACGCCATCAAATATTACTGAGTACAAGACTATTATTCTTATTGTTAATTTAACAACGTGGTGGATTTAACTTAACAAGGAAGTAAGTATCACATCACAATTATACGTTAAAAGATGTATGATTTTTATTTTTCATAATTTTATAACATAAAGAAAATGATTTAAGAAGAAATTATAGAAGTTTATATACGATATATGTGTTATGCGATATATAAAATGTATAGAATAATATTTTTTTTATTGAGTATAAATTTTTAGAAACTTTTTTAACTTTTTTTTAGTACTATAAATGAATTTTAATACAAACAAAGAAAATAGAAAATATTATTAGTGAAAAATCTAATAGAAAATCATAGAGGAGTAAAATAATATTAATAATAATAATACTAGAAGGTGGTTGTTGGGTATAAATTGGTTAAATTATTGGTTAAATACCATTCTAATGTCATGACTTATCGTCATTTAACCTTTCTTTGATTTTCTATTTTTGCGATAGTTATTATTTTTTTTTTTTTTTTTTTTGCAAATTAATAATTTAAAATATTATTTACTTATTTATTTATTTTCTTTCATTTGTTTTTGGGTATTTGTTTAGCGTTACATTTATATAACTCCCTTCTTAATAACTATGAAAAATGTTCATTTCTATGATATCTTAAAGATATTTTCTATATTTTAGTTAGGAAATAGAAATATTTATGTTGTTGCTTTTGTTTTTTTTTTTTGATTTTATTTATTAATTAATTAGCTAATTAATTATTTATTTAATTAATTTTTACATTATATATATTTTATTTATTTTAATTTTTTATTTTTCTACCTAAGTATGGATGGTATGAGTAGTACCATTTTACACAATGTTCTTATATTGTTTCTTTGTTGTTCTTCTTCTGTTAATTTTCTTTTTGTATTTTTATTTATTGATGGTTATTATAGCGGTTAATTGAATTATTTATTTGATTTTATATTTAAAGAATATTTTTCAATACATTTCTTGGTAGTATTGTTGTTACCAATTCAATATAAATATTCTATTTTCTATTGTATCTAGCATTTAGAAAAAATATCTCTAAAAACACTTAAAGTAATATTTTACAAATATAAATTGTATAAAAATCTTAAGAATATCATAAGAAATATATCAAAAAAATATCATCGGAATATTATGGAAATATCTACATTAAAATATATGTTCAAGACATCATCAAGTAATATTATGTTGAACAAAATATATATTCTCAAAATTTTTGCCTAATACGTTTTTGGCGCAGCACACCCCCATTTAAAGAATTTTCAAAATGATTATTGAAAACGCTAATTAAAAAAAGAAAAAAAAAATAGCCGCTAAATTTATGTTTTTCTTTAGAATATTGCCATAAAATCAAATTCAAAATAAATAAATAGTTTATTATTATTAATTATTGTGTTTTAGTTATTTTCTATTTCTGCACTGTTTATTGTGTTTTTTCGTACTAAAATCTTAAAACAATAGATGAATAATTGTTGGGGGTGTTTTTTTTTTTTTTGCTATGATTTTTAGAGGGTTATTGTAATTGTTTAGAGAAGAGAAAATTGTTCAAATGTTTTTGTATTTTCTTAAAAAATATTTTTATTTTTTTTTTTGCATGTTTTATGTGAAATAAATGTGGTACAAAGATGATGGTTGATGATGGTGGTTGGTAAATGGGGTTTATTTTTTTTTTTTCTATTTTAACGTAATTAAACATAAAAACATAACATAACCATATCTAATTAATTATTTATTTATTACATAAAATATTCATAAAGTTTTTAACTGATCAATTTTCTTGTTTTATATTAAAAACTTGTTATTAATTTTTAGTTTTAACGAATGGGTGAATCCCCTTTTATTGCTTGTACTTATCTAATGTATAGTTATTATTAGGTAATTTATTCCATTTTCTTTAAGTTTTCTTTTTTTATTTCGAATTTCTTTACACCTAATATATACTTAAAAAAAAAGATGTAAAATTACATAAAATTTATATGAAAAAATGGTTAATTAAATAAATTTTTTCATTGATTTTTTCGTTAAATTTTCGTTAATTTTTCTTCATGTTTTTGTGCCACTATTACCATTGACATAGCCATTACCACTATTAAATATTATTACCATTATTATTATCTTTATCATGACATTGTCTTAAATATTTCTTAAGAATAACAACCCTTCAATTATTTTATTTCTCCTTTAAACATTTATAGTAATAATAACAAGAAAATCATGTTTTTACTTTATCTATAAGTTACCATTTGCTAAGGACATTATTATTATTATTATTATTATCGGTTGATGGTGGATATATTTATATATATTTAGTGATTCGTTTTTCTTACTATTATTATTCTTATTTGTTATTTTAACCCAAGTATAGTTAAGAATTTTCAACATAAATAATATATATAATGGTCTATAAGATGTGTGTAGTTATTTATTGAAAACTAAGAAATAAATAATATAATAATAATAATAATAATAATAATAATACTACTTACTTACCATCCATTCAACCTACTACTCATCTCACAAACAACAATATAACATATTGTATGTTTTGTTGAATCGCTATCGTAACTTATTATTATCATTATGTTAATAAACATGTAGAATATGTAAACATGCTCATACTCTATCCGTTATCCAAGTATTTATTGTCATTTTTTGTAAGGGGCAATCCTTTATGGGGGTGATGTTTGTTTTCTTTCTTTCTTTCTTTCTTTCTTTAACCAATCTTTACATTTACCACCCACCGTATCAGTGCTATAATATGTAGATATAAGTTAATAGGAAAATTGTCAAAAAGTAAAATTGAATATGCATTGGAAAATATTAAATAAATTAAAAGGGTTAACGGTATTCGTATAAGAGATCATTTTACAAACAAAAAGAAGAAAGAATTTTAGTTGCAAAAAAAAAAAAAAAAAGAAGAAAATTATAAAGTGGCAAAAAAAACTTTAACTTTATAATTTTGTGAAGTACTTTGCTGTTTTCACTTTTTATTTTTATTATTAACACTGTGAGGGTGATAGAAGAGGCGGTTGTACTTTTTTTTTCTTTTTTTTTTTTTTATTAGTTCGATTAGAGATTTTTTGTTTTTCTTTACCAATGTTTTTAATACAACAAAAAACAAAAATGTAGAAACAATTTCCCCTTCAGGAATCACTTTTCCTGTGAATTTTTTTTAATCTTTTTTCTATTCATTTTATGATTAATTTTCATCTTCTTAATAAAATTGTTTAAATTAAATTGCGTAAACGCAGAAATGATAATAAATGGAATGGTGGATGAGGAGTTTTTAAAGTAGTTAAAGTGGAGAAAAAAAAAAATAAATAAAATAATAATAACTTCTTATTACAGGTGATTGTTGACTTTTTTTTTGCTTTTTTTTCATTGTTTTCAATTATTTTCCTGGAGATGGAATTTATTAATGAAAATAAAAAGCAAAATTGAAAGAAACTTTTCGCTACTCATAAACAGATCAGATATAGTGAAAAATTTTTTGTAAAATTTCCACATAAAATTAATGTCTGATGTCGTCTGTCCTCTTATGTTTGATTATGTAAAAAAAAAATGAAATTTTCATCTTCATTAACATTTTGTTACTTTCGTTTTTTTTTTTTTATTATTATTATTTTCACCGTTTTTTTTTTTTGTATTATGATTTCGCGTCTTCAGTTGATTGAAAAATATAAAGTGTTTGTCTGTGTGTATATATTTATGGTGACTGTTACAGCTGGTGATTTTTATTTTCTAAATTCGGTTGTCTATTTTGACAAAAAGCAGTATTTTCATTTTTAATTTAAAATAGATATTATTGCGGGGGAGTTTTTTTTTTTTTTGTTTTTTTGTTTTTTTTTTTTAATCAGTAATTTAGGGTCGCGTAGCAAAAAATATATAAAAATTTATTTTTTGAATCAGTAATTAAGGTTTAAAGTGAAATAAATTTAATAAAAAATGACAATTGGTAACACACGTTAACGTTTTATGCGTTTATAAACTTTTTTAATACACGATCTACGTGTAACTAGCTTTTAGTCGGTACGACGGAACGACTACAATTAGTTTTTATCGATTTTATCGTTTCTTTAATTCCCAAGAAAAAGATAACAAGTTTTTTATTTTAACTTTTAAATTGTGCGAATTTTTAGTAAAAAAGCCCATCGTGACAGCGCAAACGGCCAAAAAAAAAACCCTTATATGATGTGTTAATATAAACTTATAAAAAAATAATTATTATTATACTTTAGTGATATTATTTCTGCGAAAAAAAATAAATATAAATCACGTGCAGTAAAAAAAAAAATATATATTAATTATAAATATTAACAGAATATTGACGATTTATGTAATAAACAAATGTTCGATAAATTATAAATTAAAATGAATCAACAATAGAAAATGTTTAAGAAACGTTAAGAAACAATATGAAATGCCTTTAATTATACTATTATTATTATTCTTTTGTTTTTCTTATTGTATAATTTTTGCAACAGGAAATTGATGTTTATTTTAAATAAATAAATAAATAATAATAATAAGAAGAACGCAAAAAGAATATTTAAGAAAAAGGGTTAATTTTTCAGCAAATAACAGCAACAACAGCTAGAACGACGTCTACGACGACGACGACGACGACGGACACATCCGCTTTTAATAAAATACCAAGAAAAAAAAAAAAAAGTTATTACAAAATTTTCTTTTAATTATTTAAAATTCCGCTTAGGAAATTTATTTTGTTTTGTTTTTACAATTTTCTTTTTGGTTTTTCCGTGTTTTTTTTTTTTTTTTTGTTGTTTGTAAATATTTATTTTACTTTTGTAAAACCGGAAATAAATAAAGAAATAAAACAAAAACTAAAACCCAATATTAAAAAAAAAAAAAAAACGAAAAATTAGAATTTCCATTCAATTAAATTATGTTTAGAGGAAAATCATTTAATTTTCTATTTTTCTCTCGTTTTTTTATTATTATTTTTTTTTTTAATTATTATTATTATAATTAGCGAGCTTTTTTATATTTTTTTTTTTAACTGATAGATACAAATAAGCAGGTAAATGATAATAATTAATAAATTTTCTATGTCGATTACAAAACAGGGAAATTGGTCAACTGATCTTATAAACTAAGGCTCTGTTTATAATAATTATTTATGAAAGTCGAACTTTTACGTAAGCTCGAGCTTGTAAGTTTCTTGGTGATAAAAGTTTTGTTTAGTAAAAAATTTTGTAAAATTATTTATTCGTTAATTTTCCGAACCGAGCTTTTTGAAGAGAAACTACGTTACCACACCAAAATTGTTTGAGTTTAAATAATCCATTTTATATATCATTTTTAATGCATTTATTTTATTTATAAGAATTTTTATTAAACTTTAGCGAGTACTAGAAAGAACTCAGCTAGTACAAAAGTGAAATGTTTAAGAAAAGCTACCCTGTGCAAAATAAAAAGGTGCAAAGTATAAAAAAAAAATATATATAAAGAATAATAATAATAAAATAAATAAAGGATAATCATTATTGAATACAATTCAATCAAAATAAAATAATTTTTCTACATTTTTCAATTTCAAAATAACAGGCTAGATTGTCACGTTGTTTATGCTTCATTGTCGTCTTCGTCTTCGCCTTTTTTTTTATTATTATCATTATTATTATTACTTATTATTATTATTTTTTTAAATTGTTTATTCTATTGACAATGTGGGGTGGTGTGATCACGATAATGATTAAGTCGCATTTTATTCATTTTCTCTTCACAATTTTGATTAAAAAATTGAAAAAAATTCTTAATGGTTATGATTGCTGATTATTTGCTTTATTTTCAAAATGGTTTTTCTTTTTTGCCTAGTAAAATATTGAATCATTAACATTTAATATTTTTTTTTATTTTGTTAATTAAATCACTACCAAATGCTTATTAAAAGCTAAAACAATACGTATTTTTTCTTCTTTTTTTTTTTTTTAATTGAAAATCAACTTAAAAGCTTCTCTTCTACTTTATTTAATATATACAGAATGATTAGTTTTACTTGTTAAGATTATTTCTAACATTAAGTTTTCTTTATCGATTTATTTATTAATGTAAATTATTAATACCTACAGTTTGTTATTGGTTATACTAACGAAAAGAAAATTTCTCACAAAATGTTCGAAATGTGGTAATCACACAATAAATAAATTGTGAGAAACAATCACACAATTTATATATATACAGTAGCGAGCAGTGAAAAGGTCACACTCAAAAAAAGAAACTGATTTTTCCTAAAATATTTCGTAAAGCTTTAGGACAGTTATTCCGGACAGTTATTTAGGACAGTAGAAAAAGTTATTCCGGGAACTTTTTTACACAGGAAAAATTGGCGATCATTAGTGTTTTTGGGGTAATTAACGGTACATATCAGGAGATTAGTAAAATGAGTTAAAAACTCAAACTTGTACAAAAACATAATTTTTATTTAATCCCTGGGCAGAATTAAAAAAAAAGGATTATGCAGTCTTATTAGTAGGACTATTAAGTCTAACATAAAAAATATTTTAATATTTGGTTCCACCTCCTTCCCGTATAACCTCGGCAATCATGTCAGATTTTGAGTTAACGAGGCTCTCCAGGTTCTCGAGGGAAATAACTGCATGCCAAGCTTTTTCTAAAAGTTTAATGAGTCTTTTGAATGAAGAAGGCTTCCAGTTATTAATTTTGACCACCATTATGTGCCACAGTTTTTCAATTGGCTTAATATCTGGAAATTTTCCTGGCCAGTCCAACGTTGAAATCAGGATGATTTGTTTGATTTGAAGAAGATAAATTAATTTATTGGTATCGATTTTGTAATAAATTTTTTCATTTAATATAGAGCTTCAAGACAATAATAATTATTACCATTCTGGATCGGTGACATGACGCACAATCGCCTTTGTAAATTACTTCATTTGTCACCAATAAATAAATAAAAACGCTTCCAAATTGATCTTGCATCACTTACTTAACTTGATCATCTTTGGTGGTAATTTTCTTTCATTATTATTATTATTTTTCATAGTAAATAAAAATTCTTTCCTTTTCCTATTCCTACTTGACTGATGTTAAAATTTATTCTTAAATAATTTTTTCTTTTCTGTACTTCACATCCATTTAAAAGTAAAAAAATTCAAAATATATACCAAGGGTCGTTCTGTTCTCGTAAATTTTATTCTTATTTATCCAAATTTATCCAAATATAACTGTCACACTGTGTATTTATGGAAAAAATAAAATAAATATCTATCTGTCTGTCTGTCTGTCTGTTTAATTTTTTTTTTCTGTTTTTTCACCGCGAAATTATTATGTTTATTCGCGGTATGACAACAACAGCAATAAAAAAATTAAAAGAAAAAAAAAAACTGTTTTCTCTCTAAGCAAAATAATCGAATAATTCGATAAAAATAAGTTTTCCAGTTACGTGAGTTAAAACTGTCGATTTTTTTTTTTTTTTTTTTTTTTTGCGAAAATGAAGAAGAAAATTTCCGCCACCACTTGCTTTGCTTTGTTTTGTTTTGTTTTCTGTACATTTTGTAGAATAAAAAATTCTTTGCAACCCATTTTATTATCCACCTACAATTCAGCCACCTAACTTACCACCCATAAAACAATCAACCAATATAGAAATTCATACCACAAGATATAAACAGGCAAATATCTATATATATATCTATAAAGAAGTAAATAAAGAAATGGTAACTGTCAGTGAATAGGAATAATAAAATGTTAAAAGAAAATTGGAATCAACGATACTTAGCAGAAGGTAAAAAAAAAAAAATGAAAAAAAAGTTTAGTTAATAGTCGAACGATTTTTACTTGGTATCTTTGATAAGGGTATATCCTCTTATACGAGATAATACAAGTAGGGTGTTAAGGGTGTTGAATTATTATTATTATTATTTCCTTTACATTTTAAATGCCGAATATTGTATTATAGAATTATTAGCCAGGAGGCTAGAAGAAAATATTCGCGTACAATATAAACGCGTACAATATTGACTAGAATTTTTCACCTTTTTTTTTTCAGCATCTCATGTTTATTGAATGGTAATTTTATTTTTGTTTTTGGAATGGTATCCATTTGTGTGGAGTGAAGATACATTTTGATGTTTAAAAAACCAGACTAAACCATCATCATCACACAATTACAACACTACCACGAACAACCACCCACATATTATCAGAATTTATTTGTTGGCCAATCAACAAAATACGATTTAACGATTTCTTTTTTTTTTTAATAAAGAAGAAAATCGGATAAAGCAAGTGTCATCATTGTTCGTCGTCGTCGTCGTCGTCGTTGTTGTTCTTTTTGTGCGATTTTTTTTTTTTTTATTATTATTTTCTATATGGGTCAACCACCCTTATTTACCACCTAATTTACTAATTTAAATAAACTCAAACTACAATTACAGAGTGTATGTGTGATATACATTAATGGTTTTTTTTTTTTTTTTGTTTCTGTATAATAAGGTGATTTAGTTTGTCACAATAAATATTATTTGAGTGTCTTTATCAGTGAAAATTGACGTCTGCAATATAATATGCTATAGTGGTGTTATGTTGAGTTTGCTCTCCTTAAATAACATAATTATGTTTTAGTCTCTATTGTTTTGTTATTTCGATTGTATTAATCAACACATAAATATTCCCTGTTTATGCTAAATACTATACGTGGCCATGTAAATTGGCGGTTTGGTTTGGGGTAGAAGATAAAATAGAAAAAATAAAACACTTGCTTTAAAACAATTGTATGAGAAAATCTTAATTGTAATCGCGGATTATGTATATTGATTTTATATAAATCATAATCTTTTCTTTTACCGTAATGGTTTTTTTATAATTTTTTTCTGGGGGTTTTTCTTTTAATTAAGAATTTTCTTATTTTGTTTTTTCTTTTGCAACCGCCTATTGTACCAGGTGACGCTGTTATTAACGCTACACCGCTGGTGAACCACAATTTATCAGATTTTCTTTTCGGTTATAATTAGAGGACTATTGTCATCAAAAAAAAAAAAATAATTATTATGCGGAAAAATGAATGGAAAACACCATAGACCCACCCACCCAAAACACAGTGCTTTTTTCTTTTTTAATTTTTATCGAGAATTACCTTCTTTTTTTTTTGGATTTTAACCATCAGATTTTAATTTCTTTAAATAATCAAAATTTTATCACCGTTTTATATTTTCGTGTGTTTTCTGTGTATTTTTTATTTACGTCATTGTTAAATGGGGTGGTTATAGTTATAGCTGCTGCGTGCGTGAATTCAGTTCGTTTCCTCTGCTGTTGGCTTTTTGTTTCCCCGTTAAAAAGACAACTAAAAAAACCGTATGATATTCCTTTCTCGACCATAATTGACTAATTTGACTATTTTTAATATAATTGAATTTGACACGAGAATCTTTTTCTTTGTTAATAAGGGTAAAATGGGTGGTTTTTTTTGTTTCTTTTGTTCTTAAGTAATAACTGATTTAACAGGGTTAGGTAAATTTTGACATAATAATTTTTTTAAAATGTTAATTGTTTACGCGCGCACACAATAAAAAAAAAGGGTAAATAACGTTTCGTTTAAAACAGAAACAGCAAAAATAAAATAAAATAAAATGCAACGAATTGAAAAAATCTCTTTTATCTTTGGTTTTTTACTTTAATATCATGGATTATGATTGTTGATGATGATGTTGCTGTGTCTGCTGTTGCCGCCACACAATCACTTTAACCATAATAAACATCGACATGTATATATATATATATATAAATTACTGACATACCGTGGCATTAATAATCGCAATAATAATCACATTGTTAAAACCACCCACGGTGTTATTAAAATAAAAGAAAAATAACTGCTGGATGCTTTGATCCAATTTTTGTTTTTTATTTTCTTCTTTTTTTTCTCCTTTTTATTTCCTTGGGATATTATGATGCGGAAACATTTAGCAATAGAAAAATTATAAAGAAAAAATAAAAAAAAAATCGCGCTTGCTTTGCAAAAAAAAAAAAAAAAAAAAAAAAACGCCAGCGCAAACCACACTCATTTGAAATAAAAAAAAAAAAATTCTCTCCCTACAGCATTTAACAACATTATTTAACCATTTTTCTTAAGGGTGATTATTTTGCCGTTGTTTTTCCGGTGTTTTTCTTACATGATTTTTGTGTTAAAAAAAAAAAAAAAACAATTCCTTTCTTCGCTATAATAATGTTTTCGCGTTTTTTTTTTTTTTTTTTTTTTTCTTGGTGGAACAAAACGTTACTTTTACTTATATTGTGAAAAACATTGTGTGAAAAACTTTGTGACACGATTATTTAAAATAAATCTGCGATCCTGATATTTAAAATAATCGTGAAATTATATAGTTGTTTGTCGAATAAAATCATCAAATTGTTGGTGGTGAAACGACTAAACAATATTTTAATTTATGCAAACGACAAAATTCACTATATATCTAGTAATAAACTATAATGTCAAAGTAAATCTATAATATGTGCTTTCGTTACTGACAAAATTAGATTAAGAAATATAGCACGCGATGTTTACAAACAAATTTTATTCGTACAGCAAAAAAATGGAACACCTTACCAGCGTGTGCGTTCCCAAACCAATTTAATATCTAATCCTTTGGATAACCAATGTCCACAAACATCTTACATCTCATCCTATAAATTGACATGGTAGCTCAAAGTTATTCACAGGTCGACTTTACGTCGTAATTCCTAAACATGTCAATTTCTTTATAAAAAAAAAAAACGCACAACGTTGCTATCGTTTGCAAAAAAAAAAAAAACAACAATAAATAAAATACTTTCAAATAAAATTACACAGAATTTATAAATATTTTAGCAATGTTCTAGTTAATGCAGGTACAATTACTCTTAAATCAGGAATATAGTCTTGAAAAATAAAAAGTAAAAATAAATATTTTCCATCAAATTATGTACAAAATAGGGTGGGCGGGCGCACGCTTTAACATTCGTATTGCTAAATTATTTTTGCTACAATTTTGATAATAAAAATATTTTTAGTTAAGCAATTTATTTGTGTACTAATAGAATATTCACTAAATGTATTACAGATAAAAGTGTATAAATCAAAAAACTATGGTTTAAAATGTATGCCAGAGATTAGAAATTTTATGACAATGGATTTTTGTTGTTTTATTTTTATTTTTTTTCCGTTTAACGACACAAACAAACACGAAAAATTCTTAACAAGAATAGACACAGAAGTAATCACATTTTATATTAGCAGTAGCACCAGTAGTGATAGTAATATTATATAGCAACAAATAGAAATTTTCTACAATTAAACATTCACACGATGTACTTATTTTTTTTTTTGGTTTTTTTGCACCTTGTTGTTATTCTTGTTATTCCAACTATTTGTTACTGTTGATGGTGGTCTTTATCATTTACAAAAAAAAATTAAAAAACGTGAATAAAATAAATTTCATAATAAATAATTAGATAAAATTTATATTTGCCCGCGAAATTATAAAAAAAAAAAAAGAAAAGAAAAGAAAAAACATATAGAAATTATGATTAAAAATTATTATTATTATTTTTCTTCGTTATCATATTCTCACCTATAGTTGCTTAATAAATATTATAAATACCCCGCAAAAATCTGCATAAAAAAATTTAAATAATTTAAATAAAGGATTCGCCAACCGACCGACCGATCACACATAAGGATTGTTATGTTACCAGTCTGTTTTTAACTCTCCCTCGCATTTTAAAATAAATTGTAACATTGTAAAAATGGATTTAAATTTTATACATTTTGGTGGTAATAAATGTAGATAATGGTGTTGGTGATGGTGATGGTGATATTAGGGATGGAAATACTTTGATTTAATTAAAAACAAAAAAAAAAAACACAAAAACTAAATGAAATTCCCTTACGCGTTACAACAATACTCGTCGTTTTCTTTCTTTTTTTGGGTATTAATCGTCAAATGGTAAATTAGGTGATTGGAATGTATACTGTAGGATTGATGAGTTGTAGTGTGCCAAAAAAAAATTTTTATCCTTTTTCTACACGCTTTTTATTTATTCACTTGCTTAGTGTATTTTCGTTTTGTCTTTATTTGTTATTATTTTATCGTTAAAACATTTTGGATAACAAATGGAATTTTATGTTTTTTTTTTTGGAAATCTTAATTGTGTTTTTCATTGTGGTAGCTGTTATGCTGTTGTAAAATTATTGTGTGGGCGGCATTAAATGGGTGATTAGTATTATTATTATTATTATTATTATATAGTTATGGTAAAAATTATCAAATGTTTGACTAGCCGTCTATATATATTTTTCTTATCTAATCTAATCATAATGGAAACAATGTGTGACAAAGCAATAAGAGTATTTATTTATTTATTTTTTAGTTTCGGACGTGTACAGCGTATTTAAGTTAGAAGAAGTAGCGCACGGGCTATGGTATTTGATGTATTTGAGGGAGAATATTTTCCATAATTATAATATAACGTCTGATAATAAAATTTCATTTATAGAGAATAATATTTAGAAAATAAATAAATAAATAAATAAAAATAAAATCATTAAGAAATTACTTTAAATACATTTTATAAAGCTTATGGTTTTAACGGCGGAATGATTTCTTTTTTGAATTTACAAAATTATATTGAAACAGCCGTTACCTACCATCATTATTGTTTATATTTTTGCTTTACATTTATTTTATTTTTTGATTATCTTTACGGAATAATAATAACCGATTAAAAATAAAAAATAATTCTATTTGTGAATTTTTCTTTCTACTAGTCCAGAGCCGCCAGCATATATATATATACATACATTTGTTAAATAATTAATAAGAAAATATATAATCGATGATTATAAATAAATTTATTAACATAATCTAACTGATTTGATCATCTAGACATGTATGTTTATATATGTTAACATGACTACTGTTGTGTTGTCTTTTTATCAATTTAAAATAGTATGACTATCGGTAAAATAATAAATAATGAAAACGATATTGCTGCTGCTGCTGCTGCTGCTACTGTTGTTGTTGATGAATAAAAAGATTAAAAATAAAATTATAAAGTAGTGTAACGATAAACAATACAAATGTGATGAAAATTAATGGGGAATAAAGAACAACAAACATGAAGCAGCAACATCAACAGTAGAAATAATAAAAAAAATAAATGAAATATATAGAAAAGAAAAAGGGTTTTCTATAAAGGGTTTCATTTTTGTTTTTCTAAATCTTTGTGAAAAATATAAATACATTATTTGTCTATGTTTTTACCATTTCACTGTCACAACATAGATTATCTAGAATATTTGAAATAGGAGGACACACAATGTAATGGTTTAAAAAATATAAAATAAAACACATTTAATCGTTTTGCCTTCTTTTACTATTTACTGGTAAAAGTCGGTACCCGTATCTATCACTTTATATGCGATTTCTTATTATCTTTGTTTGTTTATTCATTTGTTCTATATCCAACCAGTCAGACTGAGAAAACTCTGTTTGTGAGAATTTTAACAATAAAATTAAATATATATATATATATATATATATATATATATATATATATATATTCCCAATTAAAAGTGTTTTGTTTTTACTACATTATTTCGATTTTTCTCTTATTTGTCCTGTAATGATGTCAATGTTAATACCCAAAAAATAAATACATAAATAAATAAATGGAAAAATATTTTTCTTGTTATTCGTATTTCTGTTTTTATTTCTTTCGATTCCTGCCGCCTTTTTCTTGTATTTTTTTTTTTTTTTTGGTGAGTGAGGTGATTTGACAGTCAGTTTAAGTCTTAGGTGGTTTTAGATTTATTTATATATATATATAACTGCAGATATCTTGTATTTATCTTTCTTACATGAAAACGATGTGACATCATCAATTTGTAATATGGGATTTTACTTTGTATTTCTTTGATTTTCCAGTTTTGTGTTTTCCACTGGTTAGTTTTTATGGGGTTTTCTCGTTTGTTTTCCTCATGCTCTTTTATGTATTTTCACGACAAATATAAAATATAAATTTTACTTGATATACTAAATGACATTTTAATAATAGATAAATGAATATGTATGTTTTTCTTATTGTGCAAGTGAATTTACATATTATATATAAATATATTAATTATTTATTATAAATTTTCAGAGTCATATTGGTGAGAAAAGACCATTTAACAGTACTACTGATGATGATTGGTCAACAACAACAGATACATCAACGATAACAACGACAACAACAACAATAACAACACCACTAACAAAACAACATAAAACACATTATCAAAATTGGCAAACAGCATTAACAACATCATCATCAACATCATTATCAGCAGTAGGAGTGGCAGCAACACCAGCAACAGTTACAACAGCAACAGCATTATCAACAGCAACAACATCAGCAGCAACAACAACAGCATTAGATGTTGCAGTATCTGTAACACCAGTTAATCAATTAACTGAGAATAATAATAATAATAATAATTTTGATGAATTAACATCATCAACAACAGTTGCAGCATCCGTTTCTGTAACATTACAACAACCATTAGGTGCTAATCATTATCCAGATATAAAAACAAATAAACATTTTATTTATAATTTAACAAATAATCATTTAATTAATAATAATAATAATAATCTTGGTGATATTGATAATGATAATCGTGAACAATTTATAATAAATAATAATATAAATAATAATATTAGTAATAATAATCGTGATAATAATAATGAAATAAAATTAGACAATCAAAATATAAATTTAAATAATAATAATAATAATAATAAAACATCAGAAACATCTAATTTAGTTATATTAGAGAATTGTAATCGTGTTAATGATATTGATAATATAGATTGTGATTATTTAACATTAGATTCAACAAATATTGAAACAATATCAGTAAAACCAATAATAGCATCAGCAGCAGCAAAAGCAACAACAGCCGCTGTAAAAACATCAACAGCAGTATCAACAACTATTAAAACAATAGAAGCAAAATTAGCAGTTGCACAAGATATTGAGACTGATATTATTGCACAATCAACAAATGTAAGTGTTATTTTTAATTTTTCCTATTTATTAATTAATTAATTAGTTAATTAAAATATTAAAATAAATTTTTTTTCAAATAAAACAACATTCTTCTAAGCGGTAGTGTTAACGAAAGTATGCACTGTGATTTTTAACAATGATTATGTAAATATTTTCAAATGTTTGCTGAATGATTTCTATTGACGGAAAATTGTTAAAAATTATTTTGCGTAAGTAAAATTGGTGTTTAAAACACTTGTTTCAAAAAAAAAAAAAATAAAGAAAAGAAGATTAAACACTAAAGTAGCGTGACAAAATTTTTGTGTTAACAAAAACTAAACAGAAAAATAGAACAAATAAAACAAAAATGAAAAATCGATTATGTACAGGATTTTGGAAAATAATCGCGAATAACTATACGATTTTTTTTTTTTTTTTTTTTTTTTTTTTGATTTAAATAATTAGAGAAAATTTGTGTACAGTGATTATTGTTATTTTATTAAGAATATTTACAATATTTATGTGTTTTACTGTTTAAAATTACTATAATAATACAATAATTGCAAAATTTCTTCATTTTCTTAGTGTCATTCATTAGATTTTCTTCACAATATCTTTTAATTAGTAACGATATTTAAATTTTCATTTAGATTTTTTTTAAGATTATAATTATTGTTATTAACCCTCCAAAAAAAAAAAAAATAAAACACTAGAAAAATCATTTGTTTTTCCAATAAAACAAAAAAAGGAAAAATATTTTTAATATATACCAGGCGCCTCCACTTGCACTAGTAAATATTTAATTTTCGAAGTTTCTTTCTGCGATTTGCTCTCGTTTTGCTGTTTTCTTTTCTTTTATTTTTTTGTTTAATTAAATTATGCAAAAAAAAAAAAAATAAAAATAAAAAATTCCACAACTTTAAAGTGAGCTTTTCTTATCCCCTATATAGAATTGTGAATTTTATTACAAAGAAATATGCAAAATTTGCTATTTGCTGTGCTTTTTTTTATTTTCTTTTCTAAATAAATAAATATTTATTACATTTGTGCGTATATATTACTTGTCTTTTATATTTATTACCACCAAAATCAGCAGTCACTATTGCAGCCACCGTTATTATAGACACCATCTTCATCAACATACTTAATATATTTTCTTGTAATTATTCTCTATTATTATTTGCCAACTGATTCACTATAAAATTTATTTTTATCACAGTTTATAAATGTATGAATATTAATAAATTTTCTATTTTTAATTTACTTTATTATTTATTCTTCATCATTTATATTAATTTGCATAAAAAATTGTGTAACGTTTCTTTGCTTTTTCAGTGCTTTTATTATTTGAGCATTATTGTGCATTATTTGAATTTTTGAATTATTTTTCTATAAAAAAAACTAAAGCTTTTTCTCAATTTCAATGCAAAAAAATATACATAAAAGCTCGTCGTTATCGCCAAAAATAATAATTTATTTTATTTATGTTTTTTTTTTCATGAAAAAAGTTCAAAAAATTAATAAAAACAAACGAGAAAACACGAGAAAAAATAATAATAAAAATTGAACAAAATATTTTTATTATTCTATATATTTTGCTGTTGATGTAGAAATAAAGTATTCTTTCTGCAATACTATATAGAAATGTATATAAATACATAAATGTGGGGCGTATCCAAAATGTGTTGCCTCCAAAATGTACTATAAAGTAAAAAAGAAAAATGAAAAAAGCACAAACACACTATTGTTGTTTTATTTATTTATTTACTTTATATATATATTTTTCTTTGCTTTTTCCTTTATAATAAAAATTTATGTATATAACAGAAATGTGCTTGTTTATGGCGCATATATATATATATATATATATATATATATTTCTTTAAATTGTGTAATAGTATACGTTGTTTATATGACATTTGTTTATATTATTATTATTATTATTATTATTTTTATTTTTCTGTTGTTATTACTGCTGCTATTGCTCCACACTGCTGCTATATGTGCTCCACACATTAATGTTATTATTATTATTTATTTTTATTTTCAATTCGTTGTTACATAGCTCCGCCTTACCAACCAAAAGAAAATAGAATCCAAAAAAAAAAAAATAATGATAAAACGAAGAAAAGCTAAGTGATGAATATTTGAGAAATATTGTACATATTTTTGCATATATCAAATGCAAATTATGAAATATTTATATGTATTTCCTTTATTAATTTATTTAATAATATTATCTTAATTTTTATTCAATAGCCAATCATATATTATTAATACGAGCGGTATTACGTTTTGTTAAGCTTTTTCGGTTTTCTTTAGTTTTTTTATTTTTAATACATAAACACAATAAAAAAAACGTATTTTCATTTAATTATGCATAAACAGACACATTTAACAAATATTTTATTAGAATATTGATTTAAGAATTTTTGCAAAAAAAGCACACATTTCTACTATAAATTAAGAAAATCTACGCTAAACTATGACAATCGATTAAAGCTTTAAAGGAAAAACACACTTAACAATAATTTCCTTAACATTATTCGTCTAGACATTTATATTTATTTTCCTTTTTCAAATACTAATTCCACCTTGATTTTTTTTCAGTTTTTATTCTGGTTTTTTTTTTTTATTTTTTTTTTTTGTTTTTCTATTATAAATCAACGAGAAAAATCCAAAAGAAAATTCCTCTAGTTGTGCTCAGCAACAATGCTAAAAAAGAAAAACCGAAAAATAAAAAAATATTATTAAAAAAGTTCTGTATGAAAAGTTATGGCATAAAGCTCGTAATGGAATAAAACATGGCAAAGCTTTTGTTTTTCCTTTTTTTTTCGTTTAAACAAAATAATTTTTGTGACGCCATTTTTACGCTTTTTCTTTTTATTTTTCTTGTGCTTTTCATTTATTTTTATAAATATTTTGTCGTTTCTATCTTCTATTGCATAACTTTTGTCGTTGTTGCCATATGCTTTTTTGGCTTTTTTTTTTTTTGTTATAATTTTCACTAAGCTTTTAGCAAATAAACGTGCTGGCTGGTTGATTGCAAGCAAAAACAAAAAAAAAGAATAATAAATAAAAGAAAAGAATAGTATAGTACAGTACAGTACATTACAGCACAGTACACCTACTTATTGTTGGTTGGTGGGCCAATTTGGTTGGTTGGGTGTTTGTAAATAATATTTAATAAATAAAATAATATAATTTTTTTTTTGTTTCCTTTTTCTATTTTACTTTTGTCATGCGCACAGTACATACCATTCTTTAAGTATAGAAATAAAATTTTTATATTTTTCATTACACTTTGTTAAAGCTAATGCTAAAGTACACTCCTGCTAAAGTTTCGTCCTTTTTTTATTCCGTTGTTAACTTTTATATTATATATATATATATATATATATATACTTAATAATCAAAACAAATTTGCTTATATACATATTTATTTGTATATAAATATATACCAAATATAACTAATATTAGCCATGCCTCGTACCACCCATTTAGAAATTTTTACTCTGTTTGTAGCTCGACCAATAAACACTTTGAAATTGAAAATAATAATACTAATAATAATAACAAAAAATGTAGATAAATAAAAGCAAAACAAAACTGATAAAGATTATTTTACACAAAAAAAATATATATATATATATTAAGAGAAATCTCTTATTTATTTATTATTAATAAAAAAAAAGCTCTCACATAAAAGCTTTCTTATTTCAATGTTTCGTACATTTACAGAAATATTTTTGCATAGTTATAAATAATTTTTTCTCTGAAAATAACACCCAAAAATATATATAAATAAAGAACAGAGAAAAAGCTTCATGAATATTTTTATAAATTTTATGCCTGCAGCTTTCTTTGTTTTCGTTATTTTTACTGTTGTTGTTGCTGATACTGGTGCTTATATATTTATAGAAGAAAATGGGTTTGGTCATGTATTTATTTTATGTTTATTCATTTTTTTTTTTAGATGTTTTGTTTTTTCGTTATCCTTTATATATTTGTTGGTTGTCTCTGCGTACACTTTCTAGTAAATAATATAAGTAAGAAAAGAAATAACATTATGGTTTTGCTGTTGTTGCTGCTGCTGCTGCTGCTACTATTGTTATTTGATGCTGCTGCTATTGGTACGGATGCTACTTCTGCTGCATATAATAAAAATAATAAATAAGTAAAGAAAAAACAATATAAAATGAATGGAAAATGGTTTACCTAAAAAAAAAAAAAAAAGAAGAAAATTAAATAGATTCAAAGGTTTGGAGGTTTGGCTTCGTTGTGTAATAACCCAAAACCAAAATTATATATACCAAAGTTGTTGTATAGACAAGCAATGTATTGTAAAAGCATAAGAAAAATAAAACTTTGTAAGTAATGTATGTAGCAACGGGGTATGTACAGTCTCTATCGCGCAGAATTGCTTTAAATTTTCACAAAAGGTTACAAAAAAAAAAAAATATTCACCATAATCGGATCATTTTGTTGATTTGTTTTCTCTTTTTTATAATTATTATTTGTTTTTTTGATAAAAACAATCGACAACAATACAAAATAAAACAACAAACATCTTCTTGATTTAGTTTCTTATTTGTATTTATTTTTTATCTTATAAATTTTTTGAATTATTTATAAATGTTTTTTGTCGTAGAAAAACCGCGATCGTGTATAAATAAACTAATAATATGTGTTAATTGTTGTTTAATAGTAAAATACTTTAGTTAAATTATTCCTAGATAATTGATAGATAAAACGATAGACTAGTCGGCTAGACACACCGGGTGGATAACCTGTGCTCATCGGTAACAAAAAAAAAAAAAAAAAAAAAAATCATTATCACCATAATTAATTATTTCAATAAATATGCTTTGATTAAGATAACCCGGACAATTATATAATTAATAATCGTGTAATTTTTTTCATTCTTATATTATTTTGTTTTCTTTCTGTTTTTTTTTTTTTTTTTTTTTGTTATTTGCGAAATAAAATTAATAATAATTTAATAACTACGTGACTTCGTGATTATTAATGATTGTTTATTGTTGTTTTTTTTTGACTACAATATATTTGTATTTAGTCAATTATTTATTTACTTATCCCATTATTATTATTCTTATAATTATTTTAATTATTCATTTATACAATGTTTAAGGTAAATGACTCGTTAACTTGTCAACAATTATTTATCAAATACAACATAATTAACTTTTAATCATATTTTCATAATAAAAAAGAAAAATATATTTACAATTTACTTGTAATGCGTCTATTACAAATTTTATTTATGTATATCCAAAATGTACAAACTTACAGATGTTTAGAATTGGCAGAAAATTATCCCAAAAAAAAAAAAACTAAATAAATTTTCACTGTTTGTCACTTGTTATTATTAGGTAATCCAAAGTATAGCAAAAAATTCACTCTTTTTTCACTTTTATTATTATTATTATTATTATATTTTGGTCATTCTTGTTCTAGTTGTTTTCTTAGGGTGGCAAAAAAAAAAAAAATAAAAATAAAAATGCCACCTTATTTCATATTTTAATATGTGAAACACGTGTTATTTATGTTGAGTTAAGTTCAAAGTAGAAATAGGAAACAAATTTTACGGACCCCAATCAAAACTATTCAATATTTAGATTTTTTTAAAAATGTAAAGAAAAATTTTTGTTTTTTTTTCTTCTTAAATCAATGAATCGTAAAAGGGATTTATGATTTTTGATTTATACCATTTTTATACCGAAATGAGTTGATTTGGGTGTTCAGTATAAGATTATTGTTGGTACACCCAATAATCAACATAGGATACGTTTATTACGTGTAAAATGTTTACTGATCGCAAGACGTTAATCGGACACAAGATGTTCGAAAAAAGCGAAGAAAATTTATAGCTTTGGTAGCAGATTTTCATGGTAGCTATATAAGAAAAATAATATTAAATTGATTAAATTTTTCCCTGAATAAAATGACTAAAAATATGAGCAAATATTTATCTAATATTGTGATCGTGAAAGTGATCTATGTGGGCTACTGTTGATCTGTAAGCAAACTTTAAAGAAATACAAATAAAATTTCTACTATTTACATTATTCAAAAAGTAAGTCAAACACTTGAGAAAAACATTGATTAATTTTCTGATTGCAGGAAATAAGTTTAATTGTTTTTTTTTTTTTAAAGACTCGTAGACCTTTAAGCTCTACAAAGCTACAACAAATTGCACATTTTTAACGCAAATATAATTCGCTAGTATTTATTAATTATGAATTAAATCATCGACTACTCGCTGATCCATAAACAATTTTGTAACACACAATATGTGATGAAATATCTAATCGGTTATTAAAATAAAATAAATGCAAAAAAATATCCATCAAAAAACAAATATATATACGCAAATACTAATACTATTTTATCATAACTTTTTATCTTATTTATTTATTATTTTTTTATTACTATTATAATGTTGATATTGCTGATGCTGATTTAAATCAAGCATAAATTATGCTTTATTGTGTTAACATTGTCGTTTTCATTCTTATTTTTTCTGTTATTATTCTACGCTATATGGTTATACACCTTGTCATTTCTTTAAATCATGAATTATGACTGTTGTGCCGTGTCCTGAAAAATAATAAAACACTAAAAATATAAACAAAATGTATATGCTTAGTAGTAGTAGGTAGCACCATCACCATCATCATCATCATCATCATCATCAGTGTGTATCCTCTTCTATATAAATTATTTTGCACGTACTTACTACGAAAGAAAATAAAAAAAAATAACACAATAAGATGAAGTCAAGACGTAACCGATATTTACCCCACTTGCGTTGTGGTTTCATTTCTTAACAACTTTTAGTCAAATAACAATCGATTGCTAATTTATTTTATTTTTTTTTTATTTTTTAAATTAAAAAACTGTAATTGTTTGAATTGTGGTTAAGGTCGTCGTCGTCGTCGTCGTCGTCGTCGTCTATATCGTTGACGTTGAAAAACCATGTGTCGTTTCTTATTATTATTTAAAAATCGAATAAGACGTTTCTGTTTCTGTTTTTTTGGTTTTACTAACGAATAATTACCACCAAGCATAATTCCTCGTACCATATATATATATTGTTTCATTTACGATTTTTATTTTAGTTTTAATTTCCTTGTTGTTCCTTGCGTTAAAAGTTTTTTGTGTCAAAAAATAAAGTAAATAAAAAAAAAAAAAAAAACTCTGGTTTCTACCCCGAGAGCACAGTGAACACGTAAAAATGTATATCAATAGCGGGACACCATCCATTGATAATAAAATATAAAAATAATAATGGAAAATGGGCAATGAGTATAGCAGGAGTAACAGCAACAACAGCACCATCAATAGCAGCAAAAAGAACAACAAATCGCTTATAACGGCTGTATGGTTTTTATTTAATTTTTTATTATTTTTATTTTTTTTTTTGTTTATTCAAAGCACGCACTAGACACACTACAAAAGTAAGAAACGAAACGTAACGTAAGAATCAAAGTGTGACCAAATTTTAATATTAGTTGTAAAACCACATCACCATTCTTTCTAACCTTCTAGCCAATTGGTTATACTTTACGGCATTTCTTTTTTCGTATTTTGCATTTGCTTTATCCATAACCACCGTCTTTTCTTTTTTTATTTTTCAAATAACAAATAAGTAATAGCAATGCTCCTTCTGTACTCACCTCACTAAACAATATCATCAATATTGGAATTGGAAGACCACAAGATGAATGTTTTCTTTTCTTTTTTTATTATTTTTTGCTAGGGAAAAACGTTACCAGTGCGTGCTTTGTGGGTGGTTGAGGTTTCTTTTCCATGCTTTTTTACTTTAAAATAATAATATTCCACTTTTGGTTTCATTACGTCTCATTTGTGCGTTTAAAAGTCGAGTAAGAGTTTAGATGGCGAACAACCATAACAACAGCAATAATGTATTCGCCAAAAAAAAAAAAACAAAAATCAACAACAACCACCCTTCACTCTATAAGAAGGTGTACAGGGGAATAATTTTTAAATAAAATTCTTTAGGATTTAGGCATCGGAAATCAGAGTTTTTTTTTTTTTTTAACAAAATAAATAAACGGAAAAATAGTGACAAGTGTTAAGCATGTGAATTGAATATTATGATTTGAGTTTTGGTGGATTGATAGTAATGAATATGTAAAAACAAATTAACTAAGAGAAACTACAATGCGATATTTATAGTGATAGTGATGTTGTCTGCTTGCAAAATTTTTTCTTGTAAATTATTTTTTACCGGCAAAAAAAATCGTTACACACCTTTACAGGTAATAATGTTTTACTTCTACTTATTTGTGTAATCACATAATCACCCCATTGTCTGACCAATCGATTTTCTTAATTTTCATTCAATTAATAATTATGCTCGTCACATAATTTTTGTTGTTTTCTTTTCATTTTGTTCACCTTTTTCGACTTTGTTTTTCCAAATAAAAAAAAAAATAAATAAAATAATAATAATAATCTTCAAATAAATAACATAAATAAGACATTCTACTTCCACTCTACTTATTCTTATTTTGATTCTTCCAACATCTTATTTTTCATCTTCATCTTCATCTACTATTTCTTCTTGGTTTTTGTTTTTGTTTTTTTTTTCTTTTCTTTAGGCTTAAAGATGACTTGAAGTGGTAAAACGAAAAATGTTGAACGTCAACATCGACAACGAAAACGACACCTTTTATTTACATTAATTTATTCACTGTGTTATTGTGTTTTATTTTTTTCTTTTTCTTTTTTTGGTTCGCGTTATTTTATTTTTATTTTTTCCATATAATAAATCCTCAATAAATTACAAAATTGTACGAGCGATAAAACACCAATCGAACTGAATTTTTAAACATTTAATAAGGTACGTGTAATGCAAAGTAATAATAGGAATGAGTAATACCAATGTTACGCGAAATGTATTGTATTGTAGCGTCTGAAATAGATAAAATAAAAAAAAAAACGAAAGAAAGTATATAAACCCTCAAGATGATAAATAGATCAGGATTTATCGATTTTTTGTTTGTTGGTTTTTTCTATATTACTATTATTATTATTTTGAGGTAGGTGTAGGTGTTACTCTATAGCTGTATTTATGCGGTGAAAGCTCTTTCTTAAAATTAAAATAAAGAAATAAAAATTATTATTTATTTCTTATTTAACAACCAGAGTATTTATTAGTTTATTTATTTATTTTTATTGATGATGGTGAAATATAGAGATAAATTTTTTGTAAATGTATTTAGTACATGATTGGTATATAATTTTAAATAGATCGATAGATAGATAGATAGATAGATCGTTTGTTTGTTAATTTGATGGTTGGTTGACTGATTTTTTATTATTAAACGAATAAAAGTAGAAATTTTCTCCTCTTAATAGTCATAATAATAATAATAATAATAATAATATTAATAAGAAAAAGGAAAACAATTTGTCTTATAGATGATTCGTCATTAATATTTTATTTATTTATTTATTAATGGTGGTGTTATTGTTGTTCATTGATGTGCTTTTTAATTTTAATTTTCTTCTAATAAATATACCCTTATGCATACTTTGTAATTGTAATTACAAACAAAAAAAAAAAAAAAGAGAATAATTTTTATGTTTCTTCATTATTTAAGCTTTGAATATGTTTTTCTTGAATTTTCTTTTTTATTATTATTATTTTTATTATTTATATGCAATTTTTTATTACGTTGTTTTCCTTTTATTTTAGTTATGATATGGTGTTAATTTAATGGTTATTGGATGGTGTTTATTTATTGAATTTAATATAGGTTAGACTTTGTAAATTTATGTAAAATCTATAAAAATAGTGACAAAATTGTATTAATAGCGAATAAAAATATTTATAAAAAACAATGCATAAAAATTGATGGTTTTCAATGTTGATGTGGTTAAAATTAATGATAAAATTCTATATAAAAATTTATGATCTTTAATGATTACTTTATAATCAATAATTATTACTGATAAATTATTGTGCGGTGTGGTGTTAAATTTATCGCGTCATCCATGTTTTTACCTCTAGCATAGTAGAAAATTGAAAGAAAATGTAAATTTTTCAGATTAAATATGTGATAAGCAAAAAAATATTTTTTTATGTATTTATGTTTATTCAATAATATAATGCTTCTTTTTTTTCTTTTATTTTTGCAACAATTAAAAAGGATAACATTCTGCTGATTTTTTGTTGTTATCATTGAGTCAAACAAGTCATCCGTGTAATATTTAAATTATGCGAAATTATACAATTCTATCTTCTTTCTTTTTTTTGTATGAAACATTGTAAACGTACACGTCTACTTTATATATTATATATAACGCGTTTGTTCATATTACGCGTTAACATGTACTCTCTATAAAGCGTATTTTTTCCTCATATAACGCAAGGATTTTCATCTTTTTACATTCAATCAGCTAACACGTAAAATACCTGACGCGAATAGAGTTGTTTGTTGTTTCTTTCATATCTATTTTTACACGGTTTTTTTTTTATGCACAGTTTTGTCAGATATATATATCTGTACGGTGAATATTTACAATAATTTTCCATAGTTCATAATCAATTAATGCATACAATTACACATTGTGCCAATTGTATTCTTATAAAATGTGTACGAATTATGATTTTTTTTGTGAAATGATTACCTGAATTTCTATAACGCGTTTTTCTATACTACGAAATGAATCTACCATCTTATGGGGGAGATTAAAACAAAGTAAAATAAAAATATAGAAAAATTATTGAAAAATAAATTAAATAATAATGATTCTTCAGATGATGTCATTTTTCTATTACTCTTAAATATTTTACTTTTATTCACGATTATACATATTTTTTAACAACAGACAGACAGACACACCAACCTAAATATTACTTATATTGTATTTTCTATGTTTGAGAGAGTTTATTTTATTTGTTTATTTTTATTTATTTATTTATTTATTTAATTTTTGTTTGTTTATATGTTTTATGTTGTTTTTGTTATTATTTTTATTAATAATAAGAAAAGAATTCATTTTTCTTATACATATATATGTATAAGAACACAATAATAATAATAATAATAATAATATTTTCTTTATAATTTTTGTTTATGCAAACAACATTTGTTTGTTTCATTTCGTTTGGTTTGGTGTTTTTTTTTTTTTTGTTTTTTGTTAATTAATTTCTATTTATTCAAATGAAATTTTTTTTTTTTTATTTGTTTATTTGTTTATTTATTTTGTTTTTATTATTTCTTATTTTTTTTCTTCTTCTTTATATTTAAAAGTATAATCTTTAGGCACGTCTTACTTGATATATATATAAATATGTGTATATTGTTTACCGCATTAATACACAATGTATGTTGTTATGTTTACTTAATTTAATTAACGTACAGTCACGTCACAATTTTAATTTTCTTTTTTCTTTTTTCTTTTTGGTTACTTAAAGAGTTAAAGTTAAGCAAATTTTTTTAAGATTATTAAAATATTTATATTATTCCTGATGATAGTTTTATCTTTATTTAAATTTAATTGTTTAGAAATTAGAAATTTATTAGATTATCTTGTTATTATTTATTATTTATTAAAATAATTTTTTTTTAATTGATACAAAATTATATTTATATATATATATATATATATATATGATGGTGGACATTGTGTTATCTTCTTATGAAATTTCTTGCAAAAAAAAAAAAGGAATTGTTTTACTGTTTTAAATAGAAAAATATAATTTGTATGATAAAATTCAGTGAATACAAAGTAAAGAAGTCAAGAAATCTTTATTTTATGTTTTTGCGTCCCTTTTTTAATGTGATTATCTTTTATTTTAATGATTTTTACGCTTTTTTTTTTTTTGTTTTCATTCTTTACCAAATGTTACCTCAATTAATTACACAATTAGAGAATAAAAAAGAAATTAAAATTTTTTTTAACTTGATTATTTTATTTACTCAACAAATGTTGATATTTAATTGTTTTCAGTAAAATACCTGATGATAATTAAATTTGTTGTTCTTTATTATAATAATATTAATTACTAAGAAATGTATTTATTTATTTATTAATAATAATTATAATTAAAGTAACCATTGATAAGATTTAATATTTGTTTTTTTATGGTGATAGAGTGATCAAATTAGTACTATACATTTTTATACATGATAGTTCTAATTTGATCATCCAATATATATATATATATATATATATATATAGTGATCAAATTAGTACTATATGTTTTTTAAACAACATATGTAGCTATTATTAAAATATTAAAAGTATATAGCTCTTATTTGATCATCCTAAGTAAACATATATAGGATGATCAAATTAGTACTGTACATTTTTTAAACAGCTAACTTTTATTAAAATATTACAAAAGTATATAGTTCTTATTTGATCATACTATATGTATTTATATAGGTTGATCATATAAGAACTATATAAGTATAAGAACTATATAGTACTATATAGTTCTTATTTGATCATCTTATATAAATCATATAGGATGATCAAATTAGTACTGTACATTTTTTAAACAGCTAACTTTTATTAAAATATTACAAAAGTATATAGTTCTTATTTGATCATCTTCTGTAAAACGCGTTTAAATTCACATGAATAGACTGTGAGTATGTTTTTTTTTAATGGATTTTTTTTAATGTTTTTTCGCGTTTTTAATTTTTTGTATATATATTTTCTTTATTTATTTTAATTAAAAAAAAAAAAACAATAAATGAATGTGAATGTGTTTTTGTTTTTTGTTTATTTTATTATTTTTATTATTATATGAATGTTATGGCATGGTGGATTTATTTGTTTGTTTAAGAGAAAAGCAAATGAATAGAAAGAAAACAAAGTAAAAATAAAAGACGCAAATAAAGAATAAGAATTGTATAAGAGACAGGCAAAGACAAATAATAATAATTTTTTGTTATTAATATTAATTTTTTTTTAATTAATTTTTTTATTCACTCTGCTATATCGTGTTTATAAATTTAAATATTTCTATTTAAGGGTTATATAGTTTTGATGTGTTTTTGTTGTAGAAATATATTATCACGGTGGTGATGCCTAATTAGATAAAATCGATTATATCGTTGAAAATATGCATTATTATTGATTGATTGTATGAAATTGGGCATTGTAATCAATGAAAAACGGTACTGATTATCGTAATGCTGTTGCGGCCACCTTAATGTCTGGTTAAACATGCCTTAAATGAATAAGTCTAATGAAGTAGTTTACTGATTATCCAGAAATCATTAGACAAAATTATTGTGTGAAATTTACATTTTTTCTTATAAATTTTCCTTGACAGAAACATGTCTGATTTATAGTTATCCTGGTTCTGGCATTTTGCAGCAGGTTTTCAAATCAGTTGTCTTTCATTATCTATCACAGTGCAGTTCCAGACTAGATGCCTAGATGTAGTCTCTTATAATCTAATCAAAATACTGATTTCAAGTGAATAATACAAGACAAGCCATTATTTTCGAAGAACTTTTTTATAATACAGTGCTTTTGATTTGGACACACGCAGATATCTTCCAAAAATATCTATAATAAATAAAAAAAGAAGAAGTAAAACAAGCTTAAAACAGGTGTTAAACAGATTAAACATTTAGCATCGAATTCAGTAATTAAATTTTCACATTTTTTCGTTTATAGTAATTATTGTTTGATTTTCTCTATTGCTTAAACTCTGCGATTTGCCATAATAATCATTAGAAAATTATATATTTGTTTGCGTGCGCGTTTTTCAAATTTTATAAAATTAAAAGAAAAACCAAAAAAAAAGAAAAACATACACACAATTTTCTTATGTAAACAGGAAAATGTAAAAAAAAATATATATAATTTACAAATTCCTGTAAAGAGTAGGTGCAGTATTGGTGGTTGTGGTGGTGGCGGTGGGTGAGAGCACGGTGTAATGTGAAATATTTAGATGAAAAATTATAGAAGAAAAATGAAAAATCGACAACGATGATGATTTTAAAGAATTTTTTTTATTTGGTTGTTGTTGTCTGTAGTGAGAATAATTGCTTTCTATTATTATTATTATTATTATTTTTAAAATGGTTTCAATATCCGGCAAGACACAACAATCGACCACACCCAATATTTTGTAAAAGTTTTTTGTCTGGTATTAGAAAAAAATAATTTATTATGCATTAAAATTACACAAATAGAAATAAAATGCAATTTTAATTAATTTTATATTTTGCCACCCATTCTCATCCACCTACTATAGACGATCACCTTATCTCTATTTGTCTTTCTTATAGAATATAGAAAATTTCCTTTTTAGTTTTTCTTTTTAAATTATCATAAACAAGCGAATAATATTCGTTATTTCTCTGGTAAAAAATGATAATAAAAAAATGAAAATTTTGAAAAATATACATAAAGAGGAAAATTTTTTTTTCTTAATTACGAAAAATAAATAAACAAATCAAATGATTTTATGTTTTTAGTACGAACTTTACCATTTGTAGTTGATTTAGTGAAAATAATTTTTTTGTATTAAAATCTACAAATTTATGATGAAATAAATTCTTGGATTTTCTGAATGGATTTTTTAAGACGATAGATGATGGGTGATCGGTGGATCACCTGATGGGATTGTTTTTCTTATTTTTCTGAAATTTTTATGGTTATCAGAAATTTTTCTGACATAAACGTGTTATTTTGCATAATCGAAATTTTACACTTTCTTAGATCAACATTAGTTTTGTGAATTTTTTGGTAATTTAAGGATTATAAACAGATTTTTTCGATCTTAATTTATTAATACATTAAGAACGTTTTTGTTTTTCTTTCTAATTAATTTGTTTTTTTACGATTTTTTAAAAGAATTTTCTGCGTTTTTTTTTTTCGCGTTTTTTTCCGCGCTTTTTTCGCGTTTTTTTTCGCGTTTTTATTTCATTTTCTTTTTTTTTGGGTAAGCTTTGTGTTTTCATTTTCTTTTTTAAAAGAAATATAATTAATAAAATAGAAAAACTAAATTTCTTTATCTATTTATTGTGATGACCGATCGACCCCCCGTATTGTTTACCCAACCAAAAAAAAAAAAAAAAACACAAAAATCACAAAAATTTCCAAAACTATGTCGATGTTTATTGAAAAAAAAAAAAAAAAACATTTATTTATTTTATTTAAAAAAAAAAAAATCTTTCTTTTATTATTTTTCGTTAATTTGTCTTAAACATTTTTTTTTTTTGCTTTTTCACCATCATAGAACGGATGATCACCCGCTGAACAACGATATTCGTATTTATTTTTGTTTTTTTTTGTTTTTTTTTTTTTTCTTGTTTATTTTATTTAAAATAAATTTTTTATTTATTTATTTATTTCTTAATTTTTTTCTAACAAAAAAAAAAAAAAAAAAAAAAAATAAATAAATTAAAATAGTTTTCCCAATATGTTTTGTTACCCATCTCAATGGGTGATTTGTTTGTTTTTATGCTTGGTGTGTGTGTGTGTGTGTGTGTGGTTTTGGTTTTTTTTTTTTTATTTAAACTAAAAGTCGCGCATTGTGAGGTGTTCTGTGGCCAACAGCAATTGAAAAAAAAAAGCAAAAAAATAATGTAAAAAATTGAAAAAAACAGAAAGAAAAACACACAGAAGAATATTGAAATAATTTCGAAGCTGCGTAATCAAGGAAGTAATTAATCTAAAAAAAAAAAAAAAATCATTGAATTTAAATAAAATTTATTTATATTTTTTTTTTCTAATCAATTTGATCAGCCACGTGCTGTTTGTGGATGATTTTTATGTTTTGTTTTTTGTTCATTTGTTTATTTGTTTATTTGTTTATTTCCTGATGATGATTCAGATTATTAAAACGTAAAAGAATTATTTTCTATAAATCTTAAGATTTCTTTTATTAGTTCTTTTGAGAACAAAGAACTTCTTCGTCTTGTAATCTTTATTGTTCTCTGTTAAACGCTACCAACGTTAATTTCTGTCCATTTTTCCCTCATTTTGCAATTGAACAACGTCACGTATTTCGTTATGCGACACCGTTTTCACATGTCTGACTAGTTTCATTGATTAAATTCTTTCGAAAATAGTGTTATTTTCCTCCAGAATTTATCACTCCTAGTCACTCTTAAAATAAATAATGCAAAAAACAAAAAAAAAAATAATCTCATTAAATATTTTGATTTGGATTTTTTATTCGCACAGATTTCGTTGCCAAAAAGATGATGAAAAAAATTAAATTAACAAAAGAAAACAAGTGGACACCAGATGTTGTGTGTGTGTGTGTGTTTTTCTCTAAATTTTTATATTTTTATTTTTCTTTATGATTTTGTTTTGTTTTTTTTTTTTTTATTTAAAAATTTTGTTTGGTTGAATATTATTACTGTTACTGTGTACACGATATGGGATAATCCACCCCTTATACCAATAAAAAATCATAAAAAATCATAACTTTCTTCTTCGGCGTTGTTTTGTTCTATTTTCTGTTCATTTTTTTTTTTCTTCGTAGATTTCATATAAAAAAAAGTGTCATCATTTCATCAAAAATGTTTTTTCTTTAGTAATACAATCAACATCGTATTTAACCATCCATCGCCCATCCATCGCCCATTCATTTAACTAAATATTCTCTTCTTTATTCTGTCATATTGTGACAGAGATGCTTATTTTATTTTTATTTATTTTTGACGCCCTTAAAACAAATATCAAAAAAAAAAAACAATTTTTTTAATGAAAAAATATATTCATATTTAGTTGCTCATTAAGTTAAATTTTTTGAGGAGATTTTTTTTTTTATGTGGGTGTTTTTTGCTTGAATTTACTTTGTCTTATCTTTCTCTGTTTACGTTGTCTGCTTTTATTTTTGTTGAAAAAATTTTTTCTGTAAATTTGTGTGAATTTTCCTCACCATTTTCAATGATCTTCTACTCGTGTAGTCTATTCGCTGTTCTCTCGCTGTATTTTTTTTATTTTATTTTTTTCTTTGGATTATAAAGATGAAAAATAATCAAAGATTTTATGCAGAAGAAAACTTGATTGACCCACCAAATGTTTCAGCAAAATAATATTGAATATTTTGTCTTGTTGCTGCTGCCCACTCAAAGTTCATTAGTGACTTTTCTACTTTCTTCTTTTTTGTTTTTTTTTTTGTTTTAGCGATCCGTTGCTTGGTACTTTTTGGTGCCTAAATAAAAGTGACAAACACCATCAGACACCAGTTAAAGTTTATCATCGTTAATTGAATTTTTCATTTAGAATTTATGGATTTTTAATCAATTATTGTTTCTATTTCTCGGTGGATTAATGGTTAGGTGATTCGTTTGGGTGATTAGATGGGTGGTTAGATGGATGATTGAATGGTAGAATTTTGATTTTATCGCGATTTTCTTTAAAACAATTTAAACATTTTTTTTGGGTAATAATAGCAAACAGGTCAAAAAAAAAAAAAAACTTTTCGATTAGTAAAGTCACGGCGAACAGCAATAAAACGTAATAAGAAGTAGGGAAAAAAATAAGCAAAACACAAAAAAGGTAACAAATTAGAAAAGTAAAAAAACTAGAAACGAAAGAAAAATTGCTATAAAAATAATAAAAAATTGTATTCCACCTGTCTGCCATCATACAATCCAATTATACCACGTCAATGTCACAATTCTCACGGTTGCATACAAATAAAATCATTCTACGGGCAAAACATTGTCTAGCTGCTGCTGCTGCTGCTTTTGCTGCTGCAAAAATAAATAATAATAATTCTTATAGTCAACAAAACCATCTATCCACCCAAAAACAAAAAAAAAAAAAAAACAACCACCTATTCACCGATAAACCCACCACCACCACCACCACCACCATCAGCCCCATAAAAAATTGTTACAATTTGATTTTCTTCTTTTATATTTTTGCTTTTCTTATTTAATTTAATTAAATTGATTTTATTTGATTTGAAATTATGATTGTGGATGATGAAAAAAAAAAAAAAGAAAGGGAAAAAATAGAAAATGGAAAACATAAAATAAATGGGTGAATTTTAAGGGATGATTTTTAATAATGAAAAGAAAAAAATAAAAAAAAATAAGAATTTTCTTTAACTCATTATCTAAGTGGAGTAACAGGCAGCAAACAGTAGCAAGAATAACAGCAAATTGTTGTAACATCAGTAGAAGGAGCAAAGAAAATAAAATAACGACAAACAGTCGCGTCTTGACTTTTTCTCGTTATTAATAAAGTTCTTCTTCGTCCCGTTATATTATTATTTATATTTATATTTATATTTTTATTGATGATGATTCTACTGCATCTATCTCCATACTTTTTCGCATATTTTTATTCACATCTTTTAATCTATTGCTAAGAATTGTGTGTTCTTGTTTGTTGCTCTGTTTTCTTTGTTTTTTTTAACGTTTTAACGTATTTTTTTTTTTATTATTATTATTCGCTCTATTTCTTAATTTATTATGAATTGAAATCATGGCAATAAGCACAGGATATAGAAATCCATAGGATAATGTTATTTAAAGCAATGAAAAAAAAACAAAAAAAACAAAAAATATTCCATTTAACTCAAACAATTCATATTTGCATCCCTTTATTTACTTTAATGAAATAAACATTTCTCGCCCTTTATTATTATTATTATTATTTTTGTTGAATTTCTTATATTCTTCGCTATATTTTTGCTATTAATCACTGAATTGTTATGAAAATAGGAAAAAGATCTTTTCAGATCAATCTAATATAGATCACGCACGATCGTCGTTATTCATTTAATAAATTTAACAAAACAACTAATCACACACAAATCAATTTGTTCTGATTAAGCTTTTAATGTTTTTTTTTTTTTTTTTTTTTTTTTTTGCAGTGAATTTTTATTAAATATTTAAGAAAAAAATTTATTCAATTCACTTGTGCTAATTTTCCATCCATAATAATCTAGAAAATTGATGATGGTTTTTCCATTTTCATTTTTAATTCATACTTTATGAACCCTAGTAGTAGTAATCAAATCGGTCACACCGCAAATTTTAATGCTATTGTTACTATAGGGGGGGGGGGGGGGAGGGGTGTTTTTTCCATGCTTTTAATTTGTTTTAATCGTGAAACGTAGTTTAATAGAATGCCTAACCCTGTAACCACCAAATTCACAGTGTTTAACCACTTAAAAATTGTCGCAGTAACGACAAACGATAATAATAATAATAATAAAAGAAAAATATTTTCAACGCAAAAATAACCTTTGACTTTTCTTTTTATTATTTTTTTGTTGTGAGATTTCTTATAAGAAAAAACTAGAAATAATTTTTTGTTAATTTTTTCAACATTTACTTTGTTGATAATTTGTTGATGTGGATGGATGGGTGGGTGGTTGTATGTTGTTGAATGTGACGACGATCGTGTAAATGGTGGTTATGGTTGATGGTGATTAGAGTGTTGTTATTATTTTTCCCTTAAATAACACTAAACACTGGGGCGTAAAAAGAAATTTAAAAAAAAAGGAGAAAATTTTCTTAGTTTTTCATTATTTTTCCGTTTGTTTTGTCTCTCTGGCATTGGCACTCTGTGTTCATCTTTATTATTATTATAATTATTTTCTTTTTCTTTTTTTTTTAGTATCAAAACGATACAATTTTGACTTGCTATTGGTGCTATTTCTGATGAAAAGAATGGTGGATAGATGGGTGGATGGGTGATGTTTTAAAGTAATTTTTTTTTTTTTTTTTGATACTTTGGTTCTAGACCTTTAAAGTAAAATTATTATATTTATCCTTGCGCCACTAATTTTAATCGAATTATAACAAAAAAAAAAAAAAAAAAAATGCGAAAAATCAGCCATCCAGCCTGCCTGACTGCCAACAACTAGCCACCATTTAACCGTTATTACTTTTTCTTTTTAATTTTTTTCATTTATTTCGTTACATTTTTTTAATTAACTTACCTAAAAGCTTATGCGAACGTTTTAATCGCAAACCACGTTGATGATCTACGATTTAGAAGAAAAGTTTTTCTTGGTTGTTTCTTTTTTTTTTTTTTTTTGTCTTTAATTTCTTATTCATTGTGGGGACGACGATACTCGTCACTCGTAAAAGAAAGAATAAATATATATATATATATATATATTAAATGACTAAGTAGCCAGCCGCCAACTATGGAGAAAATAATTATATTTTTAGGCTAAAATTGTTGGGCAATGAAGTGCAAAAACTTGAATGTAACACAAATAAATGAATTTATATTTTCTGTTCTTGATCTTTATTGTTTATTTATATGTTTTTGAATATTTAATAAATTGAAATACTTTAATACACCTGCTACTGTATTTGATTGTAATATAATTAGTTGATGTGTGTACACGTTACACGGTCAGTTTTAACATTAACGTTGATTTTCTTCTTTTTTTTTTGATAATAATGATTCTGACACGTTTTTTGATCTTCAATCATTTCCTTTTAAGCAATTCTCAATTATCTAAAATAAAACAAAAAATGTTTTTTAATTTTATATGGTTCACTGGCCTAAAAAAAAACCTAAAAATTACCCGGGCTTTTGGTTAAAAATCAGTGAAAAAACAATTACATCACCACCCGTTAAGCATAAAATATGCTTGTTTGTTTCCACTGTTTTGTTGTGTAAACATTATGTAATTTGAAAAAAAAAGAAAGAAAAGAATTAATAATGCCCAGACAATGAGATGAAAACAGCCGAGTTAACGGAATCTAGAGAGCTTTACGGGTTTTTTTTTTTTTTTGTTTAACAGACACAAACACTACTACTACCGCCATTTCTTCTACTTCTACTTCTTCTTCTTCAATATTTTTCTCTTCAACTTTTTTTTTTATTAACGAAAGCACATAGCAGCTTTTACATCTTGCTTCTGCTTAGAAAAAAGCTTTTATTATTGTTTTATTCCCGTTTTATTTTTCTGTATATTTTTTTTTTTTTTTTGTTCTTTATCGTAATTTTCTAATTGAAGACCAACAACAACACCATCACCATTACCATAACCAGAACTTACCATCGATTGTATAAGTAAATCTAGTTTTTTTTTTACTATTAACTTATAACGTTAACTAGTGTTTATTGTTTATTTACTTACTTAGGTACCACTGTTAACATAGAATATACTCACTTGTTATAATATAAACTTTTATTCAACTTTACTTTCTAACTAATTCTACCACCATTTCTAGTCATCTACCATTCATTCAATCATCCATTCATCTATCTACACACTCATTTATCGTCTATACTTACCAATCATATTGCTATAAATCAACCACTAGTCGGTAAAAGTAGTTGTTGAATTGCCCTCTAACCATCTAAATAAAACCAAGTCTCTTATCCATCGTGGATAAACATTGAAATGAAATAAACATACTCATACGTTTAAAAATATTTCTATATAAATATCACCAGTGGTTTGATGGTGGATCATATTAAAGAGAACTGAGATGGTTTTTTTTCTAAGCGAATGGCCAAAATAAAAAAAAAAACAACAACAACAACCGAAAATATATAAAAAAGAAAAACATAACATAAAACGAAAGAAAAATATATGCACTGAAAAATACCATCGAAAAAGGCATTGAAATTTATAATAAGTATGTCTACTAGTAGTGTTGTGGATATGGTGAATGATAAGTGTGATGATGAGGGTGCGAATAAAATGTGTATAGAAGTATATATAGAGAGATGGGTAATAGGGTATGAAGTTTTATAACGTAATGTAACTACGAACCTACATATCTACCACCTTCTCCTATATATATGAGATCTGAGTGATTGTTTGGTTTGCCGGAACAAAGAAAACAAACTTTTGTTGATTTTATTTGAAACATCAGCAAAGTATAGTAACCAACAACAATAATAGGTATTTTTATATGTAACGGGGCATCAACAGCATCAACAGCAGCAATGCCAGTGCACAGTATTAATAAAATAGGAACCTTTTCTTTTTTCTTTTCTTTTTTCTTTTTATGAAAAGTTGTTAGTTCGCGATAAAATCATATGGATATACCCTTATTAGTTAGGGAATAAGGGATAAATAAATAAAATTTCTCATAATAATAATAATAATAATAATAATAATTTCTGGAAACAGTTTGAATAATGGGTGGATAGTTCTAGTACATAAAACACATATATATATATATATAATTTTGAATTTAATAAAAATAAAAAATCAAACAAATATACATAAGAAAATAGCGAAAAAAAAAAAAAAAAAAAAAAGTCCAAGAAAAGGGTGTCTGCTGCATACTGGACAAATATTAGTAGAAAAAAACTATACATTGTTGAATTCCGTTGAAGTCTGGGAATATTATTTTGACATCGGTACATTTTCATTTCACATTTATTGTCATAAATACATATATAAGGACTGTTTGCCCAGCATCACCATCACCATTACCATCATCATCATCATCATCATTGTCGCCCTTTGATAAATAGCAAAAAAAAAAAAATAAAGAAGAAAATTCCAGTAACAAAATAATAAAGAAAACAAGAAGAAAAATAAACATCAGCATGTGTGTCGCGTCTCACATATCGTCGCACCTCGGTTTAACGCTTCAAGTGGAAAAACATATTGTCGTTACTGATGCTTGATGCTGATGTTACCTACTGTTACGGTTCTTCTTGTTCTTGTTGTTGTTCAATCTGTTTGTTTTCCCTTATTTTTTTTTTTTTGTTTTTATTTTTTTTTTTGTTTTTTGTTTATGTTTTCACATCTTCACTACTAACTGTGCCACCCACATTAACCGTTTCAATATATATTTTTTGCATAAAGAAAAATAAACAATATAAATAGTCAACGGACCACGAAAATATTTTTTTATTTTTCTACCTGTGCCTGGTATTACTACGTATTGGACGATGCTGGTGGATAAACGAATTTATTATTATTTCTGTTGTGGGTGAATTATTGTATGTGTTTTCTTTTTGTTTGTTTAATATAAGCTGAATGTTTGTTTGTGTATTGTTGTAGCATCTAACGTCTTTTATACGTTGAGAGATAAAAAATAAAAATGCTGAATTGTTTTTTATTTAAATAAATATATTTATTTTATTTTTTTTTTCATATAATTGGCAGCGAAAAAATGTATGAAAAATAACACTCTATGCTTATTTATAATGGGTGGTGGCACTTTGTTTGGTTTTCTTTTTTTTAAATATTATTTTCTTTTCATTTTCGTGTATCCTGTTTGTTTGTTTATTATATTTTTTTTTAATGCCCAGTTTTACTTTGCGTTTTATGTTTTCTTTCAATATTTTTATGTTTGTTTGTTTTAATGGTGCCCATCAGCTATCACCTATCATCTACACCATCTACATTAGCACCCACCGTGTATACTAAAATAAAAAGAGTTACTTTATTTATTTTATTTTTTATGTTATTCTGCATGATTTCGTCCTTCCACTGGACTTAATTTTCGCAACCATATATGTATGTATTATCCTGTATAGAAATATGTTTGTATCAGTCAGAAACTCATGAATCAACCCTTGTTGTTTGAGTGGGGTTTTTTTTTCCCATATAATAAATTCGTATCTCACCTTCTTCGTTTATTTATTTTTATTTTGCTTTAGCAAAATTCCTTTTTGATACACAGAGAGAGAGATATTAATATGTACGTACACCGTTTTTTTTTCTTTTCTTTTTTTTTTTGGGGGATTTTAGGATCGTGCAGGTGGAAAAATGTTGAGGTGTGATGTCTATTTATATCTCATATATATGAAACACATTTTCGATAAACAAACGTAGGCTATCAGCGTGTGTATTTCCTATATTTATTCAAAATTCCTATTTAAAAAAGAAATGGCAAAAAAATAATAATAATAAAACATCCGCTATACGCTTTAGGGCTTCGTTTGGGCCTTATTATTTTTTTTTTTTTGTTTCAATTCTTTGTTAAAATAATTAAATAAAATTAAATTAACAAACAGTAAACAATTACTACGCACACACAATCATTTATCCAACCATCAACATGTATCCTTCAGTATTCTATCATCTGCCCATCAATTAGACGTATGTACATATTTCGGATAATATATAAAAGGATTTCTTTTATTTATTAATTTTATTTATTTTTTTTTGTTTTTTATTCACGAAAGGACTTCTTTTTTTTTGCTTCCGTTAAACATTCATGTTTGCATTTTTATTTTTTATTACGCACTTGTTAATTAAATTCATCTAACAGTAGTAGTAGTAGTAGCAGAGTAACAACATTGATGAACGAACACTTGTATTACATTACTGTTCCGGTTATGTTTAAGGTTTTGTTAATAAATAAATATACGTGATATCCTTAAATTATAATAAAAATATAAACGCGAAGAAGAATAAACGAAATAAATGTAATAAAAAATAAATAAACAAACGTAGAAGAAAAATATAATGAAAGATTTAGCACAGTGGTGTAAAATAGGCGCACGATAACTATCGATGTGGAAATAACAGCAACACACACACACAGTATATTAGTAACAATTCGATGTTTAAAATAAAAAAAAAAGAAAATGCAAAAATTATTATGTACCCCGGCGATAAGGAATGTAATGTTAAAAATCAAACGGAAAACACGGAAAATAATAAGAAAACGAACCCAAATAAAATATATACGGAAATGTTTTCATTTTTTTTTTTTTTTTGTTTTCCTTTGCAAAATAATCGAATAAAAATTATTATGCTAAAAGTACAAGGACATTGTATATCCATCCTTTCGTTATTTTATTAATGTTTGTGCGTTCGATTCTCCACTCAGTTTACTTTTTTCTTTCGTTTATTATTTATTTATTTATTTATTAATAATAATTTTTTATTTTTCATTAAATATTAGTGGATCCTTTGCCCAATAAATTTCTACAGAACCACCATCATCACCTATTTTTGTTTATTGAAATAACGTAGTCAGAATATCGAATACACTTGAAAACACTTGGTGACGCCAACCAGATAAAGAAAAAACAAAAATGCAAAACAAAATCAAAAAATTTGGTATGTGAGTGCGAATGGGGTTTGACTATTTTTGTTTTTTATTAACTCCTTAAAACACTCCAAAAAAATTTTTTTTGATTTTATTTTTATTGAAAAATTTTGTCAAGAATAAAATTTAAATAAAAATCAACTGCTTTTAGCCATTGCATTTTGTTTTTTTGCCGTATGATTTAAATATATACAGTGGATGGTGGTTGTGGATTATAGAAAATATTTTGTTGTGCATTTTTTATTTTTTTATTTTTGATAAGAAAAATCATTAAACTATTGATGCAAATTAATAATCATTTTGGTTAAACATATTGTGAATTGTATTTATTTTTCTTTGAATTAAACAAGTGACGAGTGCACAAGTGTATGCGTGTCAGATTGTTTTATGTTTTTAGGGTGACAGACAGTCAAATATTTATTGGGAAAATTAATACAAAAATGATAAAATAAGAAAATTCTTTATAATAAGGGATTTTTGAGTGGGTGAACAGCATAACCAAGTAACAGTAGCAGCAGCAATAGCAGCAGTAACTACATCATCATTCATCGTTCATTCATCAGTTCAGAATTTTCTATACTAAATGTTGGACAAAAATAAAACAATAATAATAATAATGCCGAAATGAAACGTGAATATAGTTAAGCGTAGGCACAGGGCGCGTGCAGCAGCAGCAACAGTCTTTTGTCTATTAACTTGCAAAAAAAAAAATTCCACCATCATATTTCCTTTCTATTTTGTTTTTTTTTTGCGTTTTATAATCTCTCTTTTGTTGCTTCACTGATTCAACCCCTAACTGTGTTCGCTAAAAGATTTTCTCTTCTTGCAAAAAAAAAAAAAAAAAATTAGTTTTATTTTTTCAGAATGTTTTGATATAGCAGACGGTGTTTTCAAGGATTATGATTTTACCGGTAAAATAAAATTTTTACCGGTATTTATTTATTTATTTATTTATTCTTCTGACTTTTTATTCTTTAAATTGGAAATCAGACGTCGCCATCCACCAACACCTTTTTATTATTATTATTATTATTAAAGAAAATTGAAAATTTTATATTCAATTTTGGTTTTTTTTTTTTTGCTACTTTTCCTGTGCTATTTTTCATTGTCTATAATTAAAGTGAATTTTCATTAAAGTTTTTCTTTTAAATAAACTTTTCATTTCTTAAAGTAATTATTATTATTATTTTCTTCTTTATTTGTTATTGCTAGGAAAATGATTATTACTGAATAGACAAAACGTACCCATAACTAGCGTGTTCAATACAAATTAACACTTTTCTTTTTCTATTTTATGCGGGGTAAATTCATAAAAATTACTGTAATTATTATTATTATTATTATTTTGTGCCAAAATATAATTGATGTTATTATTTTGTCTTAATGTGGTTAAAAAAAATTCTTATAAAAGATCAAATGAAAAGAATCGATAAAAAAAAGTTACAAACTTTTGTTGCAAAACAAAACGAAAAGTTTTTATTTTTTATTATCAAAAGAAAAATTTAAACAATTTTGGTATTGAATGCATGCATATCCCCCTTAGTGATGGCAACAAAATCATATTTTTTTTTTATTTTAATCCATTTTATTGCTTTCGTTTAGTAAAAATAAATTTTCGAATAAATGAAATTTAAAATAAAATTTTAATAATAATAAATAACAAAAGAAAAACAATTGGTTGATATGAAATTCCGTTGATGTGAGTTTTTTTTATTGGCGACCTAAAATCATTAAAATTAATTCCATCAAATTTTCTTATGCATGAATAGAAGGTGTTAAAATTATTTTCTGTTTTCCAAATGGAATTATAAAAAAAAAAAAAAAGAAAAAATCAAAAATTTCCCAATGAAATATTTTCAAAAAAAATAAAAAACCCCCCAAAAAAACTAAATAATAATAATAAAACTTAAGACAAGGGTTGACAAATTTTTACGAAAATGAATAAATGTATTGAACGTCACTAGACTGACAAACAGCAGACAGATAAATAAAATGCAAAAATTAAAATTAAATATAAAACCGTAACAAGGATAAAATATTTTTATTTATTTTATTTTTTTTTTTGTGTATTTTGCAGCCTTTTATGCTATTTTTTTTTTTTTTAATTTTTAATGATGATGATGATTAATAAGCACAAGAACAACAAATAAATGTTCCTTTTTAAAACTAATTATGCATCACAGACTTTAATGGTTCTCATGTTAAAATCATATTGATTGACTATTTGTTAATTTTTATGATTTTTATAACGATTATTTCATTTTTCTTTTCTTTTATAAAATAGATAATTTGTTTGTGAATCAAATGAGGTAAAAATCATGATTCTAGAGCTATTTTTGACGAAATGGAATCCAAAAAACCGCGACAACTACCAACCTATTCTTATCTCCAACCATCATAAAAATGAGATTTTATTGAAAAAAAAACGATTTGTCTGAAACTTTGCAGACACATTAATATTGAATCCCTGCGTCTATATTTGTTACTCAAAGTGGCATCAAAAAATTATTTTTGGAGCTATGGCCTCCCAAAGTTCAGCAAAATTATCCGAAAGATTTTTTTTTCTCTCAGTTATAAGGAAATATCTTGAAAATTTTCTATACTGTGGCTCTAAATGTTTATTAAAATTCGATAGATAATTCATTTATGAATAAAATGAGGTAAAAATCATGATTCTAGAGCTTGTTTTGGCGAAATGGGATCCAAAAAACCGCGACAACTACCAACATGCAGAGGTTGAATGGCGATTTTTACAGTTTTTGAAAAAAAATTTTAAAAAATCGATTTATTTGAAAATTTCCAGGGATATCATAATTGAATTTATAGTCAATGTAGACACCGGAACTGACCAATAATTAATTTTATTCTAAAATATTCATAGTTTCTAGCAGATTTGTTTTGCACAAATCATAATGTTTTGTGAATTCTTTTACAGCAATGCTCAAATGTGTTTTAATTTACAGCAACTCAAATGTTTTTAGCCATAAAGCTGCTACTTGTTAATATGCAATGTAAAACGAAATAAAGATAAATATTCAAAAGGTTTAAAAAAAAAGATTTTTTTTCAATCTTAATTAAAAAATTAATCAAAAAGCTTATTAAATCACTTTAGAACTTTAATACAATGTTATGGTTTTTTGCATTCAATTTTGTTTCATTATTAGTAACGAGATCACTTACTTTCATCTTACAAAGTGATCGTAGCTATGTGATGTCGTTGCTAGATTTATACTAGGATGGTTGGGGTTCGATTCTCACTTGTTGCAGTTTGTTTTTTGTATATTTTTCATTAATCCGATTGTATGCAGCACTATCTATTTGCAGAATCTTAAACTTATTTGAAATGAATAAAATTATCCTAAGCACAAAATTTTTTGCATCATTATTCGCGATCGTACTTGAAATCCTTTTAAATAAAACCAAACGTCTAACAGTCGGGATGACTATGGGTGCTAATGAGTGTAGCTTGTAGTAAGTATGATTATGGTTCGATCCTCAGCACTTGCTGTCTGATTCATTATTCTTTAAATTTTTTCTTTTTTGTTCTGAAATCTATCGTGATGACGACATCTATCCAGCTGTGTGATATGAGCCAAGGACAATGCAAATAATTTGTAAAAATTAATAAAAATCACAATTCAAGCCCTTTCAGCAAACAAAACTTTCTAAACTAACTGAGCGGCAGTGAATGATAATGCGTATGATTTTTAGCCAGAACATAGTGAGTTCGAATCTCACTGTCGTCGAATTTTCTTTATTAATTTTTTCATTTCTTTTGAAATGACGAAATAAACTCAGCTATTGAAATATATTATTCAAGGACAGGCGAGTAGTGCACTTGCACGAGCAACGTCACATACAAATAATAATAAACAAAATAAATAAACAAAGAATGCCTCGTGGGCGATGGCACAGAAAATGACGTATGTGTGACCAAGAAAAAAAATTACTTTTTCCCCAATTTTAGCATCTATAGAAATAACCACACAGCTGATATGAATTTCTCCTTTCAGTGACGTATGGTGATCGTTTTTTGCATTTTTCAGCCCTTTAAATGGAAAAAAGTGCCCATTTAGCGGCTTATTATTCATGTGGACATCAATACCAATCATTTGAGACCAAAAAGTCGCGAAAATTCCATCAAATGGCGAAAATACGCGAAATCGAGGTCAAATTCACGAATTACAACAAAAACTATTTTTCTCAAGGACAAATATAGCGAATTACAAAAACAACGATTTTCGTCAAGGACAAATATAGCAAATTACAAAAACAACAACCGTAAAACAACAACAATTTCGTCTTTTTTTTGCATTTTTTTGCCTAATTTTTTAACATTTTTTGTTTTTCGTGAATTATAAGAAATGCATGAACCGATTTGATCGCGAATGGTGTCAAATGATAGGCATTTTAATAGCGCATCTTTCTGGAATAAAATATTTAAAATCTATCGACAAACTTTCTTAATAATTACGAAAAACATAAAATTAAATAAATTTTACAAATTATATTGATGCATTTGGCATCAAAAGATGCGCTACGAAAAACCACGTCATTTGACACTATACACGTTGAAATCGCATGACGAGATTCATTAAAATTCGCGAAAAACAGATGATGCATATTTTGATGATTTTTAAGGAAATGCGTGAACCGATTTTAACGCGAATAGCATCATATGATCGGTATTTCTGTAGCGCATCTTTTGATGCCAAATGCATCAATATAATTTGTAAAATTTATTTAATTTTATGTTTTTCTCAATTATTAAGAAAATTTGTCGATAGATTTTAAATATTTTATTCC
>OZ012640.1:1238154-1314059 GCA_963942525.1 Ptychoptera contaminata
AATTACGAAAAACATAAAATTAAATAAATTTTACAAATTATATTGATGCATTTGGCATCAAAAGATGCGCTACGAAAAACCACGTCATTTGACACTATACACGTTGAAATCGCATGACGAGATTCATTAAAATTCGCGAAAAACAGATGATGCATATTTTGATGATTTTTAAGGAAATGCGTGAACCGATTTTAACGCGAATAGCATCATATGATCGGTATTTCTGTAGCGCATCTTTTGATGCCAAATGCATCAATATAATTTGTAAAATTTATTTAATTTTATGTTTTTCTCAATTATTAAGAAAATTTGTCGATAGATTTTAAATATTTTATTCCAGAAAGATGCGCTATTAAAATGCCTATCATTTGACACCATTCGCGATCAAATCGGTTCATGCATTTCCTTATAATTCACGAAAAACAAAAAATGTTAAAAAATTAGGCAAAAAAATGCAAAAAAAAGACGAAATTGTTGTTGTTTTACGGTTGTTGTTTTTGTAATTTGCTATATTTGTCCTTGACGAAAATCGTTGTTTTTGTAATTCGCTATATTTGTCCTTGAGAAAAATAGTTTTTGTTGTAATTCGTGAATTTGACCTCGATTTCGCGTATTTTCGCCATTTGATGGAATTTTCGCGACTTTTTGGTCTCAAATGATAGGTATTGATGTCCACATGAATAATAAGCCGCTAAATGGGCACTTTTTTTCATTTAAAGGGCTGAAAAATGCAAAAAACGATCACCATACGTCACTGAAAGGAGAAATTCATATCAGCTGTGTGGTTATTTCTATAGATGCTAAAATTGGGGAAAAAGTAATTTTTTTTCTTGGTCACACATACGTCATTTTCTGTGCCATCGCCCACGAGGCATTCTTTGTTTATTTATTTTGTTTATTATTATTTGTATGTGACGTTGCTCGTGCAAGTGCACTACTCGCCTGTCCTTGAATAATATATTTCAATAGCTGAGTTTATTTCGTCATTTCAAAAGAAATGAAAAAATTAATAAAGAAAATTCGACGACAGTGAGATTCGAACTCACTATGTTCTGGCTAAAAATCATACGCATTATCATTCACTGCCACTCAGATAGTTTAAAAAGTTTTGTTTGCTGAAAGGGCTTCAATTGTGATTTTTATTAATTTTTACAAATTATTTGCATTGTCCTCTTGGCCATATCACACAGCTGAATAGATGTCGTCATCACGATAGATTTCAGAACAAAAAAGAAAATATTTAAAGAATAAAGGAAACAGACAGCAAGTGCTTAGGATCGAACCATAAACATACTTACTACAAGCTACACTCATTAGCACCCATAGCCATCCCGACAGTTAAACGTTTCGATTTATCTAAAAGGATTTGAAGTACGATCGCTAATAATGATGCAAAAAATTTTGTGCTTAGGATAATTTTATTCATTTCAAATAAGTTTAAGATTCTGCAAATAGATAGTGCTGCATACAATCGGATTAATGAAAAATATACAAAAAACAAACTGCAACAAGTGAGAATCGAACCCCAACCATCCTAGTATAAATCTAGCAACGACATCACACAGCTACGATCACTTTGCAATAACAAACTAAGTGATCTTGTTGTGAAGAACGATAACAAAAAACTAAAATAAAATAGAAAATTATCTATTTTAATAAGAAAACAGAGTCAGTATTCCTTACCTATAAAAGCTCGTTCATCTTCTGAAAATAAAACTTTGTGGTTTTTTTAATATAAAAATAAACAAAAAAACTTTAATTTTTTCTTGCAATAATTATTATGATTTATTTCTGGTGTTTTTTTTTACAATATTTAAGGGGCTAAAAAAAAAATCAAATATATTTTTAGCGAATTAAAATCTTGCGAATATTATTTTTCAAATAAAGATTCTCCATTTTGTTAAGTATTTTAAGACGCAACTTTTAAGCTTTGTGTAAAAACAAATGACAAAAAATTGTGTCTAAATCATGAAATCTTCTCTTTTTTACTGTTTCTCCACAAATCATTCTGCTTTCTAATGCTATAAAATTTAAGGTCTATTTAACTCATTAACTTTATATTATTAAAATAGTGGAAAAAACAGGATTATTTTTTACAATAAACAGGACAAAAATGTAGATATATTATAATAATTTTTGAAAATTCTATTGTTTTTCCTATCTTTTTATTTTTTTTTTTTTTTTGACTGTGCTCAGCACATTATAGAAAATAAAATATAAAGTAACTACTACACTGGATAAATTTAAACTAAAACTAAAACTAAACACGATGGTCGTTAACATATCAACATTTATTGTTTTCATTTTTGCACCCTTTCACCACAATTCAGTTGAAAAAAATAATGTAAATAGTATTTTCCTTATTTTTTGTTCTTGGTAAACCAACACATCCTGCTATATATTTATTAAAATTAAACTAAAAATTGTCCATTCAGCGAAAATTATTTTGGTTTCTTCTTGTGTTTTTCCAACAAAAACAAAAAAAAAAAAATTCCCTTACAGCAACCAGCAGCCACGATAATTTCCTTTATTTTCAAAAAAAAAAAAGAAAAAAACGATTAAATTAAATAAAATAAAACTACATAAACCACCCAATCAACCCCAACACAATCTACATAAACCAATTATTTAGTTATAAACCTGAAACCATCATCGTCATCTTGTCATCAGCATTATTGTCCATTGTGACCCAAACAAAAAATAAAAAAAATATTAATTTTTTATTTTCTCTCCCTACATCCACCCGCATTATTTTTTATTTTTTTATTATTGGTATGGACACTGTCAGTTACTGTCCTAAGTACAGACAAAAATTTATATAGATTTCAGTGGGTGTCTGTTTGATATTTTTTTACGTAATTTGGATACATCATAGAACTGTGTACCAGAATTATCTATTTAAATAAAGAAAAACATTTTCACCATCAAATCCCAACACATTTTTTGTTGTTTTTCTTTTTTTTTTTGCGATATAAACTGTCAACCCCTATTTAACGATAGATTTTATTAATAATTTTAACACTTATAGTATAATGTGGGCGCTCCCATTACACCTTTATGACTTCAATTTTGTTATTAATTCAAAGAAAAATCTATTTGTCTTTATTTGTTTCCTTAAAGGTTTCCATTACTTAAATGTTGCTATTAAAATTTCTCTTTACTCTCTTTTGTTGTTATTTTTATTATTTTTAATTTAATTTTGTTTTTTCTTCGATTAAAATCATAATAAATATTCATATGTGTGTGTTTATCTTTAATTTTTATAAAAATAATAAAAACAAGTAAAGAAAATAAATAAACAATCAACCAGCAAATATCCTGTTATTTTTCTATCTTTATTCCTTGTTTTTTTTAGTTGATTCAGATGCTTGTCCGGCTTTGAATATGACTTGTATGTATCCTTGCTTGCTTACATGCTGCTGGGCAACAAATAGATAGATATATATGTGGTCATTTCTCCTTTCTCTATAGGGTGATCAAATTAGTACTATATATGTTTTGCTATCATCATTGCTTTTATTAAAATATTAAAAAAGTATATAGCTCTTATTTGATCATCCTTTATATATATATATATACAGTGATCAAATAAGTGTTATATGTTTTTTAAACAGTATAGCTCTTATTAAAATATTAAAAAAGTATATAGCTCTTATTTGATCATCCTATATAAATACATATAGGATGGTCAAATTAGTACTATATATTTTCAAACAGGATAGCCCTTATTAATATTAAAAAAGCACTAAATGTTTTTAAAACAACATATGTAGCTCTTATTAAAATATTAAAAACAGTATATAGTTCTTATTTGATCATCCTATATATGTAAATATAGAATGATCAAATTAGTACTATACATTTTTAAACAGGATAGCTCTTATTTATATTTAAAAAGTATATAGCTCTTATTTGATCACTCTATGTACGAAAATTCACATTTATATTTCTATAACATGATTAAAAATTAAATAAAACAAAAAATATATATTTAACGTTTATTTTTTTTTTGTTTGTTTGTTTGTTTATTCGTTTGTGTGTATGTTTATAAATTATTATTATTATTATTATAAAACATAGAAAAAACATAAAGCATATAACATAAAAACAAAAAAAAAAAACCAGAAAAATAGCAAACAAACAAATGTAGGCGAACAGAGTGTAGACAGTAGCAAATCGTTTTGTGTATTGTCCTTTCTGCATGAAGAATATCAGCTAGTTACATCATATCATGGTCAGAAAAGGCAATAGCCAAAGGAATACAAAAAAAAATACCGAATAGAAAATATACAACTGGGAGCATTGTAAAAATAACAAAAATTAGAAGAAAAAATAACAGGAGAAAATATAACAATAATAATATTATCTGGATAATGGGAGTGGATGAATTGGGGATGGTGACAAAAGGATATAAATTTTCCATTGAGCATGAAAAACTAAAGACAAGTGAATTGAGTATACATGTATATATTTAAAAAAACATTTTTAATAAGAACGCAGGAAAGGGATATGGACATATCTAATTGTTTGGGTAACAGAGCATAAATTTCCTTTATTTTCCTTTATAATTTGTATAATTTTCTTTTTTTGGTTTTTTTTTGGTTTTTTATTTTTTTGTTAATTAAATAATCAAGCGAACAGCCAATATTATACCAAACCCATTTTGAAACAATTAGCCAAGCCATCTATTCTTATTCATTCATTCATTCATTTATCCACCCACCCATTCTAAACGTACACATATATTGTTATTTTTGCTATTTTACAATTGTTGGGTGCCATCGTCGTGATTCTCAATTCAACAAAATATTATGCAAAAAAAAAAAAAAAAAAAAATTATCATAAGCAAACCGTTTTTTTTCGCGATTAAGGTGTAAAAAGCTCAATGAATGAATTCGCGAAATTATAATTAGTTTTATTTAATTTCTTTGCTGCTGCTGCTGCTGCTGCTACTGCTGCTACTATTGATGCTTCATAATCTTCATGATCAATCAGTAGAAAAAAATAATAATAATATTCATTGATTGAGCGACTATAGAGCTGTGTAACTGTAATGTCGCGACTTTAGTATAATTTTTTGTTTTACTTTGGGTGACTGCATCAGTAAATAGAAAACATTTTTAATAAGAAAAAACCATAAAAAAAAAAAAATTATAATAATTTTCTTTTACATTGTTTGCTTTATTTCTTTACTTTCCCTATAATTGTCTTTATATATAAACGTTGTTTTTCCGTCTTTCGACAATTTAATCGTCATCATTCGCGTCTTAAAAAAACAAAATTATTCTCCTGTTTACACAATTGTTATTGCTATGACTGTGCCCTGTGTGCCTGTTGGTGGTTTTTATTTTTATTTTTTGTTATCACGAACAACAACTACCAGCATCATCAGCATCAGCATCGTCACCAGCAACCGGCAACAATAATAACAAATTTATAAATTATTATTATTTTTTTTCTTTTTTGTTTATTTAACATTTATTGTTTTGATTGTGTTACGGTACGTTGCATTATTATTACCGTGTAACACATTAATAAAGAAAAAAAAAATTATGTTACGCGCCTACATATTAACGGTGGTATTTATTTTTCTTTTTAATTTTTTTTTTAACTACATTGTCTTGGGAATCAAGTATTATTATTATTATTTTAAACCAAGTTTAAAAAGCAAAGAGAAAAGAAAAAAACCCAAAGCATACAAGGCAGTTTATAGAATTTTTCTCATATAACCCCTGTGTACTGATACCTCTACGTTCGTTTGTTTTATAAAAAGAAAATAAAGAAAAATAAACAAATAAATAAATAAACAGACAGACAAACAGAAGGAAATAATAAAGAAAATGTAAATAAAAAAAAAAAAACCAAAAAAAAAATTCAGTACTTTATATATGTAATAAATGTGTAGTACGCATTGTTAGTGATGATGATGATGATGGTGTATAACGCGATGATGATGGTATATTAACGTATATACGCAGCAATGTATAAAGTTTTTTTTTTTTTTTTTTTTGTTTTGTTTACTTTCTTATAAATATACATTTTATGAATATAATCATATTCGTCCTGTGTGTTAAAATTTGCCCACACTGTGTGGTATATATATATATATACAGAAATCAAAGTACACGATATTCTAGCGCTAGGCATCGTTAAACCAACACATCTTTTTGACTAGGCTAATGCTGCCTGTATACTTTTGTTTACATAAAACATAAAATTTATATAATTTTAAAACAACTTTTAAAACGTAGAGAATAATTATTATAATTATTATTGTTGGTTAAAAACATAAAAATTATTACATCATCATCACGTTCACTTTTTTTTTTTTTTTTCTATATTTTTCTCGGATCTCGATTGATCTTCAATATTTTTGTGATAAAATCGATAAAGTATTTACTATTATCCGTTGAATATCCTTTATATGCTAATTATAATATGTTTGTTAATTGTTAACGATTTTTGGTAATAAATTTTATTAATAAATAATTATTAAAAGGTCTGGCTGACCAGCAACATCATCAACATCTAACAAATCGTCTTAACACATGATTGACGGGTCTTTTTTTACCGCTTGCGCCGAGACGACAGTCTGTTTTGCTAGAGATTCACACAATTTGAACAGTTAAAATAAAAAGTTTGATATCTTTTGTATTAAAGTGAGTTAAAAACCGATAAAAAATAGTTCTAGCCGCTCCGTCGTTTACCGACAAACCGACTAGGAGCTTGTAGCCTGTAGATCGTGTGTTAATAAAAAAATATTTTACTTACTACTTTTTTTTTTGTACTTCTGTTGTTGCTGCCACTATTACTGCTACTGTTCATCCATTTACCACTATTTTTCTCCATCATCATTGTGTTTTTCCTTTATTTTTGCATTTCTTAAAAAAAAAAAATAATAAACGAAATCGTCATGTGTGATAATCAAAGTAGCGTAAAAACAAAAAAAAAAAAAAAATCCCTCCAGAAAGCACCTAAGTAGTAACTTGTATTTTGTCTTAAGAACTTCTGAATTGTTAATTTTACTGATGCATGAAGCAAAACGATGAATTTTTCACAGCAACATCAATGCATCAAGGACGATGACGACAATACAACTAGAAAAGAAAATGAAAAAATGAAAAACATAAATATATTAACGTTGATACAATGTGTATGGGACAGGGCCTGGTAATAAAATTGGTGTTTAGGATAATATTTATTGTATAGGGGGTGTTTTTTATTTTTATTTTTTTTTTATTTTGTTCATATCGAAAAATAAAAAATCAATGTTAAAAAATAGCAAAGAAAATATTGCAAAAAAAAATAATAATAATAATAATAAAAAAGAAGCCAAATAGAAATGATAAATAACAGCTGTGTCATGTCGGTATCCAATGTTGAACTTAATATCGAATAAATACTATACTGGTACAAATATTGAATGAATGGATGGGTGATGGTAATAAGGTTTATATGAATTTTAAGAATAAGAATTTTCTTCTTTTATGGCATAAGAGTTTTCTGTTTTTATTATTTTATTACACTTCGTTACATATGAAAAACCAAACCAAAAAAAAAAAAAAAAAATGCATTTTCACCGTGCATTTACTTCTATCTCTTATTAAATCGTTTGTATTTATTTTTTTTTTTTTTTATTAAGGGTTAAAAATTAGATATTATTGTTATCCATAAAGTTATCCTTATATACATATATATATATATATATATATATATATAGAGATTTTCCTTTTATTTTAATGATGATGACGCGCGCATCGTATACGCCCGACAAATATATATTTAAGTTAAAAAAAAAAAAGAAAAAAAGATGAAAAACAGAAAAATAATAATTGCATTTCGTATAACAATTATTGTATTGGTTGGCTAAACATGGTATATATATATATATATATATTCGTTGAAAAATTTAATTCGAGCTTTTTCATCGTTTTCTTATCGTTACAAAAAAAAAAAAAAAAAACTAAAAAATGGGCGATCATATAAAAATAACAAATGCATAATCAACTAAATAAGATAGAGAAATTTTTAATTTATAGCAGATATAATAATAATTCATCTGTTTTGTAAAAATTATGGTGGTTATAAAAAAAATTTTTATAGCGTAAATTAAAAACTATGTTACAAATAAAAATATTAAATTTTTTACATATGGCATTTGTTTAACACTAATAATAACTATATATTCGCGATAAATATACTTATTTATTTAAATAATTAGTTTCGTTGTCCCGTAGACATACATATCTTTTACATAAATAATTATAATTTAAATCTATAACTTAGTAGGTTATCCCCTTTTATGTTTATTCATTAATTTTACACCCATTTCTTGTACATTTTTCTTTTAATAAAGATTTTCCAGACCAAATATAAATAAATAAAAATTGAAAAATAAAAACAAAAAAAACAAATCGCTTGGGTGGAGCAAACTTTTATCCATAAAAAGCAAAAAAAATAAAAATAAAAATAAAAATAAAAAACTCTTCTAGAGATGCAGTTATGTAATAACATTATTATTTTTAGCCATCCAACTAGTGGGCGTTTAATGCATGAGCAAAATCATCAAGGATAATTTTTTTTTTTCTATTAGTGCTTTAGTTTTTTTTTTTTGTTCCTTCTGCATAATAAGTAGCATAATATTATATGGAAATTTCAATGGAAAAGTAAATTTATTTTTCTTGTTTGCATATAATGGCAAATATATTGTCGCTGTTTCTGTTACTTTTGTTGCGGCAACCTAGTGTATTTTACCATAAATTGTGGAATTAATTATTTTATGTTATTAAAAAAAAAAGCTCTCAATATGATTTTCTTCATTTCTTATGTTTTCTGCTTTTATTGTTTATTTAGTTTTTCTTTTTTCTTATGTTTTCTGCTTTTATTTTATTTATTATTTTGTTGCTGATGTTTGGTGTGTCTAGGTGCTGTAGCTGATGATGATGATGATGATGGTACACCACGGTTGTATTTTATTTTGTTATCCAATGTTCTCGTTTATTGTCGTTAACTTTGTCGTTTTTCTTTCAACCCGCCCACGGATTGTTTTTTTTTTTTTTTGTTTACTATGTATTTTGTAAATACATAAAACAGCATGAAAAAAAAAAATGAAGAAGAAAAAAAATGAAAAACAGAAAATAATAAACGAAATTATTATTCTTTTTTATTATTATTATTATTATCTTACTGGGTTGGTCCTTGGACTGGCGATCGTTGGCACATTTTAAAGGGCGGAGCACCTATCTTTATTGTTTTTTATGCAAAGAACGAGTTATATATATATAATTTCCTTTTGAATAATAATTTTCTTTTATATTTTTATATTGTGTGCACTACTGTGCAAAATTTTCAAGCATTTTTCTCTGCTTTTGCTTTTCCATTTGCTCGTTATGATGAAATAATTTTCTTTTTTTTATTATTATTATTGTTGTTGTTATTCTTGATATTATGTAAATTTGTGTATGTTTGTCTATCTGTCTGTCTGTCTGTCTGTCTGTCAATGAATAAATGAATTTCATAATACATAAACATATAGAATTGAAATATTTATTTAACTGGGTGGTAACTTCTTTGTTTTTTCTAAAGAATAAGCTTACAATTGCTTGCATTTTCCTATATATTTTACTTATTTGTATAATTTTTCAACCTTTTTCTGCACAAAAGTTTATCCTTAAAGCGCAGCAGCAATAGCAGTGGCAACAGTAACAGCAGTAGTACCAGTAGCAGCTATATTCCTTTAGTTAATAAAAACAAACTGCATAGACCACCACCCACCATAAGAAAAGCTTTTTAATGTAAAGCATTTTCTTCTCTTTTTTTTTTCATTTATTGTCTGTTATTATTATTTTTTGTTTTTCTTCTCTTAATAATAATTTTTGGCTATATTTCATCTGTTGACTATTTTTATGTTGAGCTTTTGCCAGAGCTTTTTATTGTATTCATAAAAATATTACAAAAAAATATTTGTAGAAAGTTCAACACAGTCGCTGTTGTTTATTTTAGCTGCTGATTTTTTATTTAATGCTTTCTGTTTTATTACTTTTCACTATACATAAATAAGCTTTTATATAGAAAAAATAAAATAAGGAAAAGCTTAATCAAACCACCCATGTATTGCTTATGATTTCTTAAATGAAATAAAAAACCAAGCAAGTAAAAAGCAAGTTTAAAATGAAAGCTGAATGCAAAAACAAAACGCCCTAAACTAAAAAGCTTTTTATTTATTTTTAAAGCTTTTTTTTCGTACTTTTTACATCTGATATATACTTGTTACCGTTAAGTTTTTCTTTAATTTATAAAAAAATTTCTAAATAAAAATCTCATTTTTTTTAATTTTTATTTTGTCGAGCTTTTGATCTTGTTTCAAAGGAAATTTTTATTTTTTTTTCTGCAAGTTTTTGTCATTGTTATACCAAGAGCTTTTTTATGAAACAAACATAAGTGCTCATAAAACTATAGATAGTCTTTTAATTAAAAATATTCTTTTAAATTTAAAACGAAAAAATATTTTTTAACCATTGAATTAGATCAAAGAAAAATGTAAAAAAGCACATATTTTATTTTTTGAAAAAGCTCCAGATCTTCTCCAATATCTCTTTCATAAAATTGCTTGTCTGGATGGAAAATTTCTTTAATAAAAATATTAAAAAAGACAAAACAAGTAAAAAGTATTCATTTTGTTTTCCTTTTGGTAACAAAAAGTACATAAACCATCTGTGCTTTTAAGCACCAATGGTAATCGACTAACACGCAGCATCAGTAGCACCACCAGTAGCTGGAGTAGCAGTAAAAGTACGAATAGAATTAACAACAATAATAACATTGAACAACAGCAACAACAATGATGACAAAAATAACAACAAAACCAACATCAGAAGAAGAAGAACAAGCAGCAGTAGCACCAGCAGCACCAATAATAACAGAAGAAGTGGAAGAAGTAAAGGCAACAATAGCAGCAATGGCACAACAGAACAAGAATATATTTATGGGTGATGTGTTGGTGGTGACGATGATGATTTTGCTGATGTTGATGATGCTGAAGATGATGATGGTTATGATGATGATGGCGATGGTGGCTATGTTGTATAGGGGTGATCAAGTGATATTCAATTGGGTGGCAGGCAATATGTATAAAATATAAAATGAATATTTTGTTGGTATTTGTTACTGTTTGTATTGCTGCTGTTGATTATACAACTACTATTGCTGGTACTACAGTTATTGCTGCTGTTTCTTCTTCTTCTTCTTCTTTTTTCTTCTTTAAAAAATTTTCCTTTTCTTCTGGTAATACTGTTGGTATACTGTCTACTGCTACTAGAGTTGCTATTACTGATGTTGTTTCTACTACATGACGATTTTCGTGGTGTTATTTCACTAAATATCTATATACACATTCCTATACCACTGGTTGTTACCATTTTCATTGCCAATACCATTGGCTTTTTCTTGTGTTTTTCATTTTTTTTTTTTGTTTTATTTCTCTGTTTCTGTATTTTTGTTTTTTTTTTTTTTTTTAATATTGCCTTGTTACCCATCGCATTGCTAAAATTTGCTTGCCGTTTACTGGTTGTGTGTGGGTACTCATTGGATGCTTTTATTTTTTTTATTTTTTGTATTATTTCTGGTTGTTTTGATGGTCATGGAAATGGTAACGGTGTTGCTACTATATATTTACTGCTGCTTCTGCTGCTACTACTACTACTACTACTAATACTACTGCTGCTGTTGCTGCTACTTCTTCTACTGCTTTTGCTGCTGCTGCTGCTGCTGATTTTCTTTTTTTTTTATTTATTTTATTTTCTTTTTTTTTTTATTTTTATTATTTTCGTTTTTATTTTTTATTTTTATTATTTTTATTTTTATTATTTTTATTTTCTTTTTTTTTTTTGTTGCTGCTGCTACTCTGCCATTACTTGTAAATGTTGTGTGTTGTGTTCTCAAATATTGCATTGTTGCCCTGGGTAGTACTTATTTGACTTCAAAGATGTTAACAACACTTACAGGGGTTGTTGTCTTTGATAAACATATTCAACAACAACAGCAGCAGCAACAACATCAGCAGCAATATCCTTCAGCAACAACATAAGCATTTTTTTTTTTGTGGTCAATCAATTTATATTTTCTTTTTTCTTTTTTTTTTGTGATACATAAGTGGTGTGCAATTATTGATTTAACTTTAATAAAAAAAAAAAAATGTTTCTTTTATACAGTGTTTACGTATATTTACGTTAATTAATTATGGGTGGATAGAATTGAATAGATTACGTTTGTGTAATTAATTTTGCAGACAATTTTCATTTTTCATTTCGTTTTAGAATATAATTATTTATTTAAAATTATCTATCGTAAATAATTCACTGATTTATAAAGTGTCAAAACAGAAACAGAAATCATCGAAAAGGAAAAAAATGCGAAAAATCTATGCGTAAAATCTATATGAGTGAATAGCACGTGTTAATTTTATAGTGTGTAAGTGTTTATGCGTTTGATGATTTATAAAAATTCTTTCACATAAGTGATTTGATTTAAACGACATAATTCGCATAATGTTTTGTTGTTCTTTTTTTTGCGAAAATAATTTGGTAATTTGCATAAATTCAATGTGAAAATATAGTGATAAATGGATATTAATTAAAAACCATTAAATATCATATATAAGTATATTTGAGTAATGTACGTTTTTATTTGCATAAAATTTTTCGCAAATATTTTACACACAAAGTGAATAATTTGGATTGTTAAATTAACGGTAAAATTAAGTGAAAACATACGATAGTAAATAGTAAGGTGAACAGAAATAGTTACTTAATTATAAAAAAAAAAAAAAATTTGAATTCAATTATTGATAAATTATTAGCCTCGGGACCGACGGCTATTAGAACAACTACAGTGGCTACTACAGAACATTTTCTTAAATTTTGTGTGAGTTTTTTGTTTTTTGTTTTTTGTTTTTTTCCATTTTCGTCTTGATTTTGTACCTTTATAGTCATAATTTATAGTGACTGAATGATTAAAGGTTTTATTAATGCAAAATAATAATAATAATAACATTTATGCTTGATTTTGAGCCATGTTATTAACATTTCTGTGCAAATTATGTGATTTTTATTTTGTAAATGAAAGAATGTGTAAACGAATTATAACGATATACGCATATGTACAATACTATATAGCATAACGCATATTTTATGCGCCTTAACATTTTACGCACCACGAGATATAAACTCAATACAAACGCACATACACACATACTCGTAATCAACAAGTTAGAGATTTTTCGCATTATTATTATTATTATTTTTCCAGTTTATACGTTAAATTATTTTTCATTTTTGTTTTTCTTCTGGTAAGGTTACTGTGTTGAGTAGATGATCCCATAATAATTTTTGAATAATAATAATAATAATAATAATTTGTATAGTAGAAAAAGGGGGGTTATTGAGTTCACAACCCTTACACTATATATAACGTGAATTTAACGCAAAAGAATTCAAAAATTAAAACAATAATATCTTAAGAAATAATAGACAAATATAATTATAATGTATTTTCATGTGTCTTAGGTTCTAGGACTTTAGAATATTAATTAATAAGCATACGATAATGATAACGATTATGAATGATTAGAAAATTTGTAGGAAATTAATTAATGGCATTTAATTAACTAAATGATAATTTGCAAAAAAATTAAAAAAAACCCAAATCACCTTTTCTTTTTTCTTTTTTTTTAGTGAATTATCGTGTTGTTAAAATTATTCAGTCAGTCAATGTACTGGAATGGTTGTTAGATATAAAGAAAATGTTACTCTAATATTAGTTTTATCTGTTTTTCTTGGTTTTTTTTCTATATTTTTAATCAGTAATAAATTATAAAAGAAAAAAAGTAAATGCAAATGGAAAGAAAGAAAAAAAAAAAGCTCATGCAGAAACCATAAAATATACAAAAACATAAATATTATTTATTTATTTAAATTATTTTATTATCCAAAAAAAAAAAAAAAATAACGATCATTTTATTGCATTTACTGTTACGCATAGATAGTTAGATACATAGCCATTATAAATACATATAGTAGCCACCCCCCCATTATATTGTAAATTTTTGTTTTTGGAGTATTATTTTATGTATAGGTGGTATAGGGGGTGGTGATCAAATAAGAGCTATATATATATTTATTTAAAACTATATAAATAAGTACTATAATGTTTTAGAAAAATATATAGTACTAATTTGATCACCCTATATATACATATATATATATATATATATTTATTTATTATTAAAAGTATTTATTGTGATTGATTATGTTTAAATTGTAAAAAAAAATGTTCCTACATAATAATAATAAAAATAATAATAATAATAAAAATACATCATGATGTATACATTTATATTTATTATTATCATTTAAATGGTTGAGACGTGTCTTTATCCCCAAATTATATATAGGAAAAAAAAATAAAAAAATTAAAAATATAAAATAAAACTACATACATACAGAATTAAAGAGAATAAAAATTGCAAAAAAAAAAAAAAAAAAAGAACTAGATGGGCAAATAATACATAATAATAATAATAATAAAATATTTAAATATAATATTGGCGAAACGATAATAATAAATATTAATCGATGTATTGATTATTAGCATAATAATAATAATAATAATAATAATAATAATAATAATAATAATAACAATAATAATATTGTTAAACTGAATGTGTTGAATAATAAAGGTGCAATAATAATAATAATAATAATAATAATCCATAATCACCCAACAATAATAGAAAAAACAAAAATTGATCCTAGATTAAAGTATCCTACCCAAATTTTTATTCATTTGGGAATTTTCTCATTTTTTCATTTTTTCTGCATTATTTAAACATCAAAACATCGAAATAGTATTGCAAAATAAAATTTAATTTGATTAGATCTAGTTGATTACTTATTTTTTTTTGCAAAAAAAAAAAAAAAAAAAAAAAAATAGTGAAAAAGGTGTATTTTGTGCAAAATGTATTTTGTCTTGTAATTTTTATTTTAATATTTTTTATATTTAAAATTCACTTAAATTGCAACAAATAACACTGTGAATAGAAAAATCACTATGTAAAATAATATTCTAAAATTTTTTTTTTAATAAATTTCGCAATAAAAATAGTATTGGTATTTGGCAAAAAAAGTAAGTAATGAACAAATAATAAATAAATAATAAAATTATGTACGACAGTTTGAATGTAATAAACGACAACGACAGCATATAATATATATCCATGATTATAACCATCAATAGTAGCAACATAAGTAGCTACAAAAATAATAATAATAATAATAATAATAATAATAGTAATAAAAAAAGAAAAACTAAGGACATTATATGAAAAATATGGTAATTGTATTACTACCATCGTCAGTATCATCATCATCATCATCATCATCATCATCATCATCATCATCATCATGTAACATCAAAAACAAAAGCAGCATTCTTCTTTCGTTCATTTTATTCGTCGATGGTTTAAAATTTGTTTTTTTCGCGTATTTTTTTCGCCTACAATATCAATGGTTTAACTTAAATATCAATGGTTTGTCTAATTTCTTTCGTTACCCATTAAATATTCAAAAAAAATAACATCAACAAAAAACCACTACAATTGTAGAAAAATAATAACAAAAAAAAAACTTAAAACGTCTCAAAAAGAACAAACGGATGAAAATTCCACGTTAAAAATGGAATTTTGTTTAATTAATTAATTAAATATGTAATTATAATAATAGTAATAGCAACATACCATCATATTTCCAGATGTTCTAGAGATGTCACTGAACCATTACACCTTAGTACAATCTTAAATGACCACGAAAATAAGTTTTTTTTTTTCTTCTACTGTAGATCAGACTCGAGACTTTGGTTCCATTCATTTTCTTTTTCTTTGCTTGGAAAAATAATGTTGAAAAATTGCTGAGAAAATAAATTTAGAAAATAGGAAAAATTATTATTATTTTTATTATTATTATTATAACAGGACAATATGAACTAACTATATAAGTGGGTGGCTGGGATTAAAGGAAATTTAATAAAAAACGTAAAATAATAAATAAATATTTTCTTTTTGGTGCTCATTCAATTTTTATTGTTTTTTTTTTTCTCTCCACATTCCTCGTTGTTTTTCTTTTTTGTTTTTCTTCTTTTTTATTTTTATTAAATTGCCATAATAAATCAGGAAGAAAAGTATCCTGCTGCTGTTGCTGCTGCTGTTGCTATTATTTTTGCAAACATAAGAAGCCAAAAAAAAAAAGAAAAAAATATTCTGAACATATCAAGTAGTAGCAGCAGCAGCAACAGCAGTAGCAGCATATAATAAAATCATATTAATGTGTGTACTGTGTCTACTGTATGTTATGCCATAAGTATGAATATCTTAAAAAAATAATAATAATAATAAGGAGATAAAGGACGCAAAAAAAAAAAAAAGAAATTTTTACTGGGTAAAATTTGCAAAAAAAAAGAAAAAACAAAAATAGGCGAAAATTTTGCAAAGCAAGCAACATCGTTGCATATCAAATAGGGGTGATGTAAATAGTATAGTCTATGTATAATAAAATATTAGGGGTGATACTATTCAAGATTGGTCTGTGTCCGGACCGTACACCTTTAATAAAATTGGCAAAAAAAAAAAAAAAAAGAAAAGAAAAATAAATATTTTAATGCCATTTACTACGTTGTTGTTTTTGTTGATAATATTGTTTTGTTTATTAATTTTTCTTGTATTCGATTTTTACGTTTACGCTTCATTTCTCATTTGAAAATGCATGGTAATACGCAACACAATACAATTCTGTACGAAAATTTAATTAATTTTCTTTTTTTTTTGTTCTACACACAATAAAAGAAAACAAAAAAAGTGTGCGCTCTCGCACACATTTATTATTTAAATTTAATTAGAAGAATTGTTTTTCCTATAAATTACTTTAAATTAAATTTCTAATTTTGTATTTCTTTCAATTATTTTCATTTATTAGACATTAGATCAAATTTTTAAAGAAGGTGGTGGTGATGTTGTTGATAATAATCGTCATCAATTAGATATATTAGATGATTGCAAAGATATAAGCAACGAAATTGAGTATCAACAGCAACAGCATCAAAAAGTCGAAGAGAAAAAAACTATTCATCAGGTGACAGAGATTACGACGACGACAAAAACGACAACGATTGCTGCTCCTGGATCATTGAATAATTTACGCCAAAATAATAATATTGCGTTAAGTGTGGGGGTTGCAGTGAAACATCAGGTTGATAATAACGACGACGACGACGAATGTGAGGATAGTTGTGACGAGGAAGAAGAAGAAGAGGGCGACGACGACGACGAAGAAGAAGAAGATGAAGTAGAAAATCTGGAAGAAGAACCAGAAACAAACATAAATAAACATCATCAACAGTGGAATCAACAGCATTTAAATTCTGTGCTAACATCAACGAAAATTCCTATAACAACAGATTATTTTTTACAAAATAATAATCGTCCAGTAACACCTACCGAACAAAAGTCACCATCAATATCAACAACACCAGAATTATCATTGTCATTATCACCCACTAGCATTGGACATAAAAAATTAAATTGTCTAACAAACAACGATACATTATCACAATTATCGATAATTGGTAATGGCATTAGAAGTCCTATATGTCAAAATAACGACACGGATTATGATACCGCGGAACAATTACATAATAACATTAACGGTACAAAGGTGAATAGTAATGATAATATTAATGGCATTAATGATGAAAATTACAATGAAATAAATGATGATGATGGTGATGATGATGATGAACATCAAACAGATAACATTTCTAATGAAAAAATTAATTTAAATAATCATATAAATAGTAGAAGTAGTAGCTGTAGTTCACCATCAGGTAAGTGAAACAATTTTATTTTATTTATTTTTTTTTTTTGTACAAAATTCCATAATTTTATTATAAATTTTCTTTAAATTAATATTTAATTAGTTGTACATCATTGTTCAGATGATAATACTGATAAAAATCATATAAATGGTATTTTAAATGATTATATAATTAATCATAATAATAAGGATAATAAGGATATTAATAAAGATAATAATAATAATACAGATGATGATAATATAACGTCTATAAGTGAAACAATTAATAATAATAATAATAATAATAATAATAATAATAATAATAATAATAATAATAATAATAATAATAATAATAATGATGATAATGAAAATAATTATAAAACAATAATACGTTCACCATCAACATTATCATTATCATCAACATCGCCAATTGAGGGTACAACAGCGGCCGCAGCAGCAGCTGCGGCAGCTGCTGCATTATTTACGACAACACGTTTGCATCAACAACATCATCAGCAACAACATCAGCAACAGCAACAGCATATACAAATGCAACAATTATTACAACAGCATATATTTACACCAACGCAATTACAACAATTAATGAAACATCATACATTTTATTTGCAACAACATCAACATTATCAACAGCAGCAACAGCAGCAACAACATCATCGACAAAATCATCATCATCATCAATTTGATTTAACAAAAAAACAATTAGAAACAAATATACAACAATTACAAGAACAATTACAAATAAATCAATTACAACAAACACATTTAATTGGTGTTAATAGTGGTATTAATAGTGTTGTTAATAGTGGTGGCAGTGTTAATAATATAAATAATAATAATAATAATAATATAATTAGTGTTAATAAAAGTGATTTAAATACACAAATAACATTATTAACAAACGAAAACATTGGTAAAAAAATAAAACAAAATAGTGGTAGTGGAATCGGTGTTGTAGGTGGTGCTGGTACTGTTGGTGGTATTTGTGATACTGGTATTACAGAGGTTTGTTAATTTCTATTCTTTATTTAAATAGATTTAAATCAAAACAAAACAAAAATAAATTAAATTAAATTAAATTAGCATCAACAACATCAATTTGTATTTCAACAACAACAAGAATTGATACAACAATTACAGATTGTACAACGTCAATATTTAATGCATCAAGGTATGGGTGGTTTACAACCACTTTTATTAGCACAGCATCATCATCATCATCAACAGCAGCAACAGCAGCAACAGCAACAGCAACAACAACAATTACATCTTCATCAACAACAAGGTAAAAAAATATAATAAAATTTTCTTTTCTTTTCTTTTTTTTTTAATAATTATCACGATAAAAGCGAATTTTTTTTTTTCCTGCAAAAAATATGGAATGTTTAGAATAAAAATTTTCAATTAATTAAAAAATGTAAAAATATTGTCGTCGTCGTCGTCATCGTTGTTGCCATTGCCGCCACTTGATAAAGGCAATTTATTTCTTTTATGCAATTTATTTTTGTTTTTTATTTAATTAGAAAGCATAAAAAAAAAAACATTTTTTAACAACAAAATTATAAAAAATTCTCTTCAATCAACAAAAATTTATATGACGTATAAAATCACCCCTACACCGGCGGATAACATCAATCAACAATCAATTAATATTTTTTTGTTTATTAAAATTAAAAATTAATTAATTAATAATAATAATAATAATAATAGAAATTCCAATGATAAGAAACAACAAAGACTTGTATCAGCATTAGTTGCGGAAGCAGCATCAGCAGTATTAGCATCAGTATTAACAGCAATAGCAACAGCAACATTACCTGTATTATTATTATTATTATTTTTAATTATCTTTTATTAAATTAATGAGGGCCAACAGATAAGTGTGTATATATTGTATGCGCTTAATGCCCCAATAAAGTAACGTTATTATTTATATTTTTTTTTTGTATCAATGGGCTCCTCGCCAAATACTTGTTTGCACAATTAAATTAGTTAATTAATATAATTTTGTAAAAGAAAAATCGTGGAGTCACTTCATTTTTGTTTTGTTTTCTTTTTTTTTTTAATTAATTAATTAATTAATTTTTTTTTTTAAATTAAATTAATTCTTATTGAGAAAATAAATTTTTAAAGAATTTTAATTACAATTAATAATTAACGAAATAATTATAAAATAAAATAAGAAAAACATATGTATATATATATATATATATATATATATATATATATATATTGCGATCAACCTATTGTCACAATTAAGATGATCAAACAAACAATTGAATTCATTCAGCAGGTAAACAGAGATATACAAAAATTAAAAACAAATAAAAAATTATTTTTGTTTTTGGTTTTTTTTTTTTGGTTTTTTGGTTTTATTTTCTTTTTTTTTTTTTTTGAATGACACAAAAAAATATCACCGTTCGTCCTTTATAGAAAAATAATAACCGATTTGTTTATTTTTTATCCATTATCCAGTAATTCGCCCGCCCCGTTCATTTGAGTACACCTCTTTGTAGTTAACGCGAGTAAATAGACAAAATTTTAATAAAAAAAAAAAAAAAAAAAAAACAAAACGAAAAAGGGTTTCACGTGGATGTGAATGTCACACGTGAATGTGATATTCAAACGTTAAAAATATTTTTAATTGAAAACAGTTTTCGCTGTTCATAAGAAACAATAGAAAAAACAACGTGCTTTTCCACGTCACCATTTTTTTTTTTTGGTTTTGGTTTTGGTTTTATTCTTTTGTTTTCATTTTTAAAATTTTAAATTTAATCGAACGTTAATTTTCTTTTTTGTGATTAAACACTGTTAACTGTTGGTGTTGTTTGATTGTTTTGATTGACCATCTTAAAGCGTTTCTTATTATTATTATTATTATTTTTATTTAATTTTTGTTTGAAATTAAAATTCTTATCAAAGAACGACGTTTAGTGATTATAATGTTTTATAAATATAAATATGAAGTAACTCCACGTGAAACCGTACGTTTTAATTAAACAAAGGGGGTTAGAGTGAGCGTCGCGTTTATTATTATTAATATTATTTTATATAAAGGACGTGCGACACAGCCAGATTCATCTTTAATTATTGATAAATTTAATAAAAATGATTAAATAAATAAATAAATAAAAAAATAATAATTAAAATTAAATTTTTAATAAAATAATTATGAATTTAGGTATTGGTCAACGTGACGTTATGAGTCCGTGGAAACCAGAACCAGGTAGTGGTAGTAATGGTGGCGGTAGTAATGCCGGTGATGGGCATCGTTCAAGTGAAACACCATCATTACCGTTGGGTATATCACCGGAAGCGGACCATCATATGCATGCACAATCATCGTCATCACCAAATGGTGAACATACATTAGCCGAACCGGACACAAATGGTTTAGATATGATAGTTAGTGGTAAACCGCAAACGGGTAGTGAACGTGGTTTAAGTGGTAATAGCCATCATCATCAGTCATTGGACCATGCTGTGCCTCCGTTTGCCAGTATGGGCTCTGATAAATTTTCAAATTTATTAAATTCGATTGTGATGGGACGACGCGTTGATGATATGAGCGCCGTTTTGGCAAGTGGTTTAGTTGTTGCTGGCATGGGTAGTTTAGGCTCTGGTAGCTCGGCTGTTAATAGTTTTCTTATGGAAATGGAACGTAATGCAGCAGCAGTCCTTGACGAAAAACCATCAGGACATCCACTATTTGGACACGGAGTATGTAAATGGCCAGGCTGCGAGCTTATGTTTGATGATCTCACCTCTTTTACCAAGTATATTAATACGAGCAATCACATGAATTTCTAATTACTTAATTATTTTATTAATGTTTCGTTTACAAAAGACACCTAACATCCGAACACTGTTTAGACGATCGGTCAACAGCACAAGCGCGTGTCCAAATGCAAGTGGTCACCCAATTAGAGATTCACTTGCAAAAGGAACGTGAACGTTTACAGGAAATGATGCATCATTTACACTTATCAAAGCAATTAAGTGTGTCATCGGCAGCCGCAGCAGCAGCAGCAGCGGCAGCCGCGGCTGCTGCTGCTTCCGGTATCGATCATAAAATTGAAATCAAGGTAGGTGTATAATAATTAAATATTTAATAATTATCATTACTATTATTATTATTATTATTATAATTATAATAACTTCGTGATTCATATTCGTAACAAAAAAAATAAAATTAAAAAAAAAAAATAAAGCAAAAAAAAAACCCTAAAAACCCCCCATCAAAAACACAGTCCCATCATCGTGACGGCGGTGGTAGTACGAGCAGTGGCAGTGCAATTGGATCTGGTAATCAATATAATAATGCAAATTCACCAACAACAATAACAAATACATTATTACCAACAATACGTTCGCCAGCATTAAATTCACCAAATATTGGTCCAATACGTAGACGTATCACAGATAAATCATCATTATCATTAGCCGGAGGTGAGTTTTGAATAGATCTATTTGTGTGCTGTTGTTGTTGTTGTTTTATGTTTTATGTTTAATTTACTTTGTGTGTTTTTTATTATTAATTAAAAAAAAAAAAAAAATCAATTAACGGAGGAGACACACGACAAAGCTTTTAATATGTAATTTTTTTTTTTTGTGCTTTTTTTTATTTTTTTTTTTTTGCCAATACAAAAGTGAAACTATTTTGGACGTCAAGTAATAAATAAATAAATAAAATATTATAATTTTCCAAACGTTAATGTTTTCTTTCTTTTATTATTATTATTATAATTTTTTTTGTTTTGCAAAAATAATTAATTCGCAAATTTAAACAAAATAAAAACAAAACAAAATTCAATGGTAAATTTATTTAATTTTTTTTCTCTTAAAACTTTTTTAATTTAAAAAATGCTGCCTTTTCCTATAAAAACAAAGGACTTCCGTATATGTTAGAACGTGCTGGATTAGATGTACAACAAGGTACATTTTCCAATACAGACAAAATATTAAAAAATAAAAGAAAAACATAAAAAAATAAAAAAAATAAAAGAAAAACGTATATTTTTTTTTTTTGCATTAATTATTTTCTACAAAAATAATACAATTTAATTTAAATTTTATTCATTCATTTCTCCATAAACATTCACATCCACCATATGCAATACATACACATGTCCAGTCACAAATTATCCATGATATCCATTTGTTTGGGATTCTTTAATGGGATTCTAATGTAAAAACACCTGATTTATACCCAGGAAAATATTTGCACCTAATTTCATTTTAAAACACTTTGAAAAACTTTTTAATCAAATCCGTCTATTCATCCATCATAGTTTTTCCACGATAAAAATTACACGAAAAATATCACAAACACACACACACACACATATATATTTTTTATTTATTTTTTTTTGGCAAATTTTTTCCACCAATTAATTTTATTTAATAAAAGTTTTTTTTAATTTTTTTTATTTAGAAATACAAAGGAATAGAGAATTTTATAAGAATGCTGATGTACGGCCACCATTTACCTATGCGTCACTAATACGACAGGTATGAGAGAATTTTCTTCTTTTTTTTTTTTATATATATATATAAAATATTTATCGTTTATGTATAATTAGTAAAGAAAAAAAAAAAGAAAAAAAAAATATTCGCAAAATTATTTGCGAAATTATTCGCAAAATAAAAAAAAAATTTAATTTAATTATTTTTTTTCTTATGTTTTTTTTTTTTTTCTGTTTTTCTTGGGACAAATAAGTCAATAATTGAATCACCGGATAAACAATTAACACTTAATGAAATCTATAATTGGTTTCAAAATACATTTTGTTATTTTCGTCGGAATGCTGCCACTTGGAAGGTACTGTACACCATTTATGCATGACAATTTTTCTTTTTTGTGTTTTATTATAATTATAATAATAATTAATAATAATAATTAATATTAATTAATAATTTTTATCGCGATTAATTAATAATAAGAATAAATGATTTTAACAATAAGTTGTTTGATTGATTTATGTATATATATATAGGCGTTTCCCCGCTATACGGACGCTAGCTTAACGGAAAATCAAAGTTACGTACAAGACAAATTTAAGATCAAAATATACGGTATACGGATGATATATTCGTAATTACGGATAAAACTTTACTTTTTCTTTACATTTTTGTCGAATATTAAATTTACTTTTTTAACAAAATAGTACTTTTGTTTTACGGTTTTTCGCTTAACGGACAGTTTACGAGGAACACATACTGTCCGTTAAAGCGGGGGACGCCTGTATATATATATATATAAATAAATAAATAAATAAAATGATAAAATGTGTGTTAGAGAATAGTGGATATTTGATAATGATGGTTAATTGTGAATGAATATATTAAATGAAAATAAATGCGTTTTATTTTTTGTTTTAATATTGTGTCATAGTAATAGCAGTAGTGTTAATACAGTAGTTTGTTTTTGTAATTATTTTAATGAATTTATTATCAAAAGAGTGAATTATTTATTTATGGTCTATGGTGATTAATTGCTATGGTGAATTACTTACCTTGCATTTAAAATTTATTAATTGATTGAATTATTATTTTTTTATTTGTTAAAATTTTTTGTTTCATTATGTTTTTTTTTTTTTTTTTATTTCGTTTTGTTTTGTTTTGTTTTTATGATTTTTTGTCCATCCATAAATTTACTTAAGCAAAAATTTATTTAAATTTTTATAAATAATAATAATAGTATTCTGTGAGAGCTTTTAAAGCGTAAATTTATAGCGGATTGCAGAATCCAACAACAACAGTGCGACATCACACTAGACGAAAAGAATAATAAAAATGCAAAAACAAAGAAAAACAAAGAAACAATGCAAAGTGAAAATTTTATCTTTCTCATCCGTTATAACGTTTGATTTTTTTTTTTTTTGCTTTCTTTCGTGTAAATAAAACCGTGACAGTGGAGGCGCCTGGTTATTGTTAAAACCCACACAGAATGTATGAAGAAATTATTCGCGAGTGAGAATAATTTCGCTTCTCTTGTTTTTGTTTTTCCGTTTTCTTTTTGCATTTTTCTTTCGTCTTTTTAAATTTTTTTTTTCATTAAATTAATTAACAAAAGAAAAATTAATAAAATTATAAAAAAAAAAAAAAAAAAAAAAAAACTACAAAAATCAAATCAATAGAACGCTGTGCGACATAATTTATCGTTGCATAAATGCTTTATGCGTGTCGAGAATGTTAAGGGTGCTGTATGGACGGTCGACGAGATTGAATTTTATAAAAGGCGTCCACAACGTTGTGCAGGCGGTGGAAGTGGTGGTGGTGGTGGTAGTGGTGGCGGTACAGCCACATCATCATCATCATCAGCTGGTAGTGGTATTAGCAATGGTAATGTTAATAACAACAAGAATAATCAACAAACAACTGCTGCAGGTATATCGTCATCATCATCATCATCATCTTCAGCAGCAGCAGTAGCAGCAGCAACGGCAGCAACATCGACAACAACAGCAGCAACAGTGATCGGAGTACCAAACGTTGGGTACGTCTCATTAAAAGTTCATTTTTTTTTTCTTTTTTCTTTATACTTTTACTTTTAACAAAAATTCTAAATACGAAAAAAAAAAGCTCTTTTTTTAATTAAAAATAAATTTTCTACTTTTTACTTTTTCTTCTTACTTATTATTCGTTGTTGTTTTTTCTTTAAATATTCTATGTATTTTTAAATTCTCTGTTTTAATACTATATATTTTACTTAATCTTATTCTTATTCTTATTCTTATTCTTAATATTTTTCTTATCAATTTTGTATTTATTATTATTATTTTTATTTTTAATTTTATTTTTTTTGGTTTAATCACCTTAATCTATCATTATTCACTATTTTACACCATTTGATAAATAAATAAAAATAACAATACACAAACACACACTAAATTAATAAAAGAAAAAAAGTCCCACAATTAAACACCTTGTGTTAAAAACACCCTATATTACAATACCCTAATCATAGTAGAATCGTGTACGCATAACAAAACTATTAAAAATAAAAAAAAAAGACTTCAATTACCAAATAAACGACGAAACTTTTTTTTTTTTTTTTTAAATAATTTTCTTCACTTTATGTTAGAATTTACTTTAGAATTTTTCATTTTCTTTACGCAAATTTCTTAATTAATTATGGAAATTTATTTGTTTTTATTTTTTTTTTTTGCATTGATTGCATTAAAAATTTATTAAAAATAAATATTAGAAGAAAAAATTATTGAAATGATTGGAAATTAAATGCGAAAAAAATTCAAATGATAAAAAAGAAAATGTTTCACACTTTTAATTCATAATTTTGTGAATTAATAAATTCGCTAATTAAATTATTAACAGAATTTAATTTATACGTTAATTATAAAATTAAATAATAATAATAATAATAATAATAATAATAATAATAATAATAATGCCTTTGCGCAAAATACGTGTACGAGAAACAATGGCTGAAACTACCATGCACACGGTAGAGCAGTAACTTTAAGTACAGCGCATCGAACATCGACGTTCCAAAACAATTTCTTTACTTGCACAGTAAAGAAAAGGAATTCCTTATCAGCGTGTGTATGTTTCCAAAACAATTCAATATCTAATCCTTTGGATAACTAATGTCCACAAATATCTTATATCACATCCCCAAAATTAACATAGTAGCTCAAAGCAATTCACAGGTCGACTTCACGTCGTAATTCCTAAACATGTCAATTTCATTATAAAAATAATAATAAAAACACTTGTTATGTATGTGATTATAAACTATGATTTTTAATTAACACTAGAACTGCTGACAGTATTTTTACAATAAAAATTGCTACAAATTCACATAAAAATAAATTCAAAGTACCAAAGTAGAGCATAGCATCAAAATTATTATGCAATAATTCTAAACAATTCGATGAAAAATCCATCATTTTAATCACTTGATAATTATAATTCTAGATGGTAATATTTCTTAATTAAATATCCTCAATGATTTAAATTCTAACTACTCTGAATACCCTTTATAAGTCACTACATTCTAGACAATACATTCTAGCCACTACAACGAGACTTAATAGTGCTTTTAAATTGCAAAATGTTTTTGAATTCTTCTATTTAGCCACTCATTATCTAATTATTTAGCCACTGGCTTCTTAATTCTACGAAAATATGATCGAATAGGAAGAGAAAACTTGCAATCCGTGAAAAATTATTTGTTTAGATTAAAGATAATTTTGTTTCGAACGAAGAAGATTTTGATAAGAAAATTTTAAATTTCCTATAATTAAATAAAATTTCTTTTCAAAATTTATTTTTCAAAAAAAATCTGCACTCTATTAAGCCGTCTGCTACTATAAAGTCTCTAACCGATATAAAGCCGCTGCTAGGCTTAAAAATTTTTTAACCTTTTTTCTCCATTAAGCCGCACTGGCGCATATAAAGGCAATTCAGAGTAATTAAATAAATTTCACATAAAATTATTCACATTATTATTAATACAAACTAGAAGTAAAATCATTTAATTTTCATTTAGTTTTTTTCTATTTTTATTAAAATTTTCGTTTTCATTCACCATATTTTTTCTTTTCTTTCGTTGTATTTTTATTAATTATTAATTAATTAATTTTCACCATCTTATTGTTTCTTTATCTTTTATTTTTATTCAATCTTTTAATTAATTAATTAATAAAAAATTTCTTTCTATTTGACCATAAAATTAAATATTAAAAAAAAAAAAATAAATAAATATTTTATTATAATAATCACTGTTGTTGTTTCTTTTCATTTTCTAAATTTTCTTCTCTAATTTTAATTATTAATTATAAAATAATAATATAAATAATTATAAAATAATTATAAATATTTAATTAAATTAAAAAACAAATATATATATATATATATATTTTCTATTATTAATTATGTGTTGTTGGTATTGTTTTGTTTAGTTTTTTATATATAAAATTCATTATTTCTTAATTCTTTATACATAAATTTTTACACTTTTCTTCTTTTAATTGTTTTTTCTTTGTCGTTTTTTTTTTGTGTCTATTAAAAATTAAATTAATAAATTTTGTTTCTTTTGATTTATTAATTTAATTTTCTTTCTTTCTTTCTTCTTTGTTTTTCTTTTCTTTTTTTTTTTGTTGTTGTTTGTAGTTTTCTTTTCTTTAATTAAATTAATTAATTAGAAATATTTTCTATTTATTTATTTAATTATATATTTATTATTTTCTTAAATTTTCTTTATCATTCTTTCACTTTGTAGTTAGTTAATTGTTTTTCTTTTCTTGTTTTTCCTCTATCTATATAAAATTCTTTTCTTAATTAATCTTTTCTTAATTATGTAGAAAATTTTCTTAATTAATTTTCAATTTTGTTTTTTTTTAATTAAAATAATAATAAATAATAATTTAAGTAATAATTAATAATAATAATAATAATAATTATAATAATAATAATAAATTTAATTAATAACTTTTTGTAATGTGTTTTTTCATTTTCTGTTTTCTTATTAAATTTTTCTTATTCTTATTCTTCTTTTTTTTTTAACATAAATTAAATAATATTTTTAATTAATTTCTTTCGTTTTTTTTATTGTGATTTTTCGATTTTTAATTGTGTTCGTAGTTGTGTGTGGGATTTCCTTTTCTTTTCTGTTTTGTTTTTTGGTTTTCATTGCGTGTGCAATCTTTTTTTTTGTGGGGGTGTATAAGGTGTGTTTATGTTAAATTAATTAATTTTTTTTAGTAATTAATTAAAAATTAATTTTTATTCTAATTTTTTTTTTTTTTTTTTTTACAATAGTTTTGTGTGCTGTGTCTGTGTGTGTGTGTTTTTTTACTTAATTAATTAATTAATTAATTAATTGATAATAATATAGAGTGTGCTGTGTCTTAGGTGCTATAATTAAATTCACCTGTATGGTGCTTTTATTTTATTTTTTTTACTTCTTTTATTTATTAATTTTTCTTGTCTGTTTTACCTTTTTTAATATAATTAATTAATTATTTGTGTATGTGTGTGTGTGTGTGTGTAATAGTTAATTAATTTTTCAAGCTTTAAATAATGTGTGTGTGTGTGCGTTTTTTTTTTAATTAAAATAATAATTAGTATAAAAAATATAGTGTGTGGTGCGCGTGGGAGTAATAATTGTACCGTTAATTTATACCGTGTGTGCAAAATTGAAATAAATTTTTATTTATTTTTTTTTTTTTTATTAATTAATTTTTCTCATTTTTAATTAAATTAATTATTTATTTTTTCTATTTATTTGAGCTTATTTTCTGACAGCTTTTGATTTTTCTTTTAAATAAGACATTGCGAAAATTGTAAAAACAAAAACAAAAAAGAAAGAAAAATAATGAAATTCCTTAATTAATTAAACTAATTAATAATAAATTGTATTTTCATAAATTCTAATCGTAACAACACTGTCACTCACTTTTACTATTATATAAAGGAATTTTATTTTTATTTTAATTAAATTCATTTAATTCCTTCAATTTACAGTAATTAATAGCAAAGAAAAAATTTGCTATTTAATTGCGTGTATATTTTGATTGTGTTGTATTTGACGGTTTTATTAAAATTATAGATTTTTTACTTTACTTTTATCCGTTTTATTTATTTTTTTTTTTTTGACTCTTTGACTCTAATTTAAATAAATTTCTTTAAAAATAATAAAAATTTTCCAAACAAACAATCTAATTACTCATTTTGATTCTATTTTTTTTTTTTTTTTTTCTATTAATTTAATTTAATTCTTTCTTATTCTACTATTATCATCTGCAATATCTCTCACTCTCTATTTGTGATTAAATATTCTATTACTTATAAATAATTAATTAAATAAATAAATTGCAAAAAAAAAAAAAAAACACCTGTTTTTTCACTGTTTTTCTTCTCGTACAGCTAAAGTTACCACAAATACCAAAATTTTCTTTATTTTATATCTCTCTCTCTCTCTCTATTTTTCTTAACTATATAATAATTTTCTTTATCTTTTCTCATCATACTTTTATTGTTATTTGCTGTTTGTTTTGTTTGTTTTACCTTGTAATTAAACAATATTTGTTTTTCTTCTTCTTCTTCTTATTAAAAAATCGTTAAACAAATCACCGTTAATTTAAATAAAAATAATATTCTTATTAAAGAATTTTACGAAAACATTCAAGATTAGTAACAAGATTTAAGTGTTTTTTATTTATTAATTTTTTAATTAAAATATTAATTAATAATGGTATGTGTGTGTATATATATATATATATGAAAGGTAACTTTTTTAATTAATTCATTTATTTAAGTAAATCAATTCGAGAGATTTAAACGTTTAATGTTGCAAAGAAATAAATAAATAATACAAAACCAAAACAAAAAAAAAAAGAAACCAACTAAGAGAAACTACTAGGTAGAAGACGATCATTAATTATTATTTTATTTTTATTTTTATTTTTTTTAATAATTATGTGTTATTGTTGTTGTTATTGTTGTTGTTGTTGTTGTACACATTAATTAAATCTTAAACAATGAAAGAAAGAAATAAAGATAAATTAATTGTTTTTCTTATTGCTTTCTTAATTTTATATTTATTTATTTATTTATTTTGTTTTTTATATTAATTAATTAATTAATCTTTGTTATCATAAAAAATTTCCTTATTTATTCTTATATTTGTTCGTCTTCTTCTTCTTCTTCTTGTTCTTCTTCTTCTTCTCCTTCTTTTATATACATATATACAATTTTTTTTTCGTTTGTTTTTAATTAATTAATTAAACAAAAAAAAAAAAAAAAAAAAAACAAAAAAAAATCCGCAAACAAAAACCAAAACACTGGGGTTTTTTTAAATAAAAATAAAATTTCTGTGTGACCTCAAATGGAAAATTCAAAACAAACAAACGTTGGAACATCAATTGGAAATTATTGTGTGTGATGATAATGGAAACGGAAACGAAAATGGAATATATATGGAACAAATGAAATGATTAAAAAATATAACGGACAAACTGTAGAATGCGATTCGTACAAATTTATCATTGCACAAGTGTTTTGTACGTTACGAGGATGATTTTGGTTCATTTTGGATGGTCGATGATAATGAGTTCGTTAAGCGGCGACACTTATCTAGAGGTAGACCACGTAAATATGATCCATCACCATCACCAACATCATCATCAACGTTAGCTGCTGCTACTGCTGTTGCCGGTGGTAGTAGTACTGGTGGTGGTGGTGGTGGTGGTTGTGTTGGTGGTGGTGGTGGTGTTGGTGTTATAAGTAATGGTAATCGTAATAATGGTGGTGGTTCAGGTACTACATCAGCAAGTATAACGGGAATACAGCAACAACAACAGCAACAGCAGCATCATCATCGTGGTAATCATAATAATGGTGGAAATGGTATTGGACAACATGGTAGTATTATTGGTAATAATATGGTGGATAATGGTGGTATAAATGGTGGAGGCACAGGAAATGGTATCCACAGTACGCATAATAATCAAAATAATGGTAATGGTGGTATTGGTGGTGATGGTGGAGGTGCTGGTGGTGATGGTAGTAATAGTATCGATGATTGTATTACAAATAATCAAAATAATGATAATGATGATGATAATGGAAGTGCTGATTCACATAATCAGCAACAGCAGCAACAACATCATAAAAATAATCTGGAACAACAAATGACATCTTCTTTTCATCCTTTACTACATCATCATCATCATCATCAACATCATCAATCCCAACCACAACAACAACAACAGCAGCAACAACAGCAGCAGCAGCAGCAACAGCAACAGCAGCACCAGGAACATCAGCAGCAGCAGCAGCATCAACAACATCAAATCAACAACAGCAACAGCAACCACCATATGACCAACTCAAGCTACTTAACAAACAATTTTACATCACAGTAAGCACATAATCAAATTAAAATCACGAAAAATAATGTCAACATTTAATTTAAAAAAATAAATAAATAAATAAATAAAAAAGCCCCAAAATAAACCTAAACCCCATCAAAAGAGACCCATCAAAAAAATAAAATAGAAAATAAAATAAAATAATAAAATAAATCGCGATAGCATCCAACAATGTATCATTTTTATCGTATAATTTATGCAATGCGCGATAACAAAAAAAAAAAAAATAGTGGAAATTTTAATTAATTTAAATTGTTGAATGTGAAAATTAATTAAATTTTTATTTAAATGTGCTCAATTTTTGAATGTTTTTTTTTTTTTTGTTTTTTTACATAATTATTTTAATTATAAAATTTTTGTCTGTCTGTTTGTTTGTTTGTTTATTAATTAATTAATTATCATCTTTAATAAATAAATAAATTAATTAAATATATATATAAGTAGGCTGCTGTCGTTAATGCTCTTTTTTTTGTACTGTACTGTTTTTTTTGTAAATATTTTTCGTAGGAGTTATTAGTAGAATTTTCTTTATTTTTTTTTTTAAAAGCAATTTCTGTTATTATTAGTTTTAATTAAAACTATTGCACCTGTTTAATTAACATAAACAATGTATTTACCTATAAATTTACTTAATTAATTAATTATTTATCATCTTTTTATATTAAGATTATTCATTATTCATTATTAATAGTGTATTTATTTTAAGAAAAAAGAAGAAAATAAATTATAAATCTTGGTAAACAGGTGATATATTTACACGTTTAAAATTAATTATATTTCTCTTCTCTTATTTTATTTAACACTTTGCTGCCCGATAACGTGTTAACATGTCTTTGCATGCCAAAACGTTATTGACATGTCACCGATGTTAAACTTCTCATTGTACTTGCAGCATTATCAATTTTTAATTTATAATAAACAGGGTGATACATATCATTAGATTTGTTTTTTTTTTTTTTTTATAATAAAAACCATTTTATTACAAATTTATGTGTAAATTGAAATTTTTGATAATAAAATAACAGTAATTACCAGTGACATGTTATAGATTTTTATGTCAAAATTGTCAATCAGCAAAAGTGTTAAATTAATTAATTAATTTAATTTAATTTTTTTTTTTATATTAAGGAATGTTATTGTTATTGTTAGTGTTGTTGTTTTTTTTTTTTTTTTTTGTAAATTATTAATTTACCTTTTACCGTTACATTTTTTTCTTCTATTTTATTTGTTTTAATTTAAAAACTAAACTCTCTTAATGTTTTTACTTAAATTTTATTTTTGTTTTTGTCTTTTAATTACTTATTTTTCTCTAATTTTTGCTGCACGATAAATTTTTATTAAAAATTAATATAATTTATGTAATTTTTTTTTTATTTAATTTAATTAAATTTATTAATCACTCTGTAATTTTTCTTATAAAAAATAATCTTTATGTTTCTTTTTTCTTATTTCTTATTTCTTATTCTTAATTGTTTTTTTTTTGTCTTTTTTTAATGTAATTAATTATAGATTTATAAAAAAAAAAATAACAAAAAAAATCTAAATACTTTTTCACATTTTAATTAAATACTTTTTTGTCTTAATAAATTTTCTTAAGTAATTTTATACGCTTGCATGTCGCTTCTTCTTTTATTTTTTTTATCAATTAAATATTTAATTTCTAATAACTTTTGTCTTTTTTTTTTATTTTTCCATCGTTTTTCTTTTTCTTTTCTATTTTCTTTATTAAAATTTTCATGTAAATTTTTCGCCTTTTTTTTCCAACTTAAATTTTAAATTATTTTTTTTTTTAAATCTTTAGTAAATAATAAGAAAAAATAATAAGAAAAAATAAATAAATAATTAAATACAGTAGATGTGCGCACGCACCGTTAAATAACCGTTAAATGAAAAAAAAAAAAAAAAAGAACTGTTAACTGATAATTATGTTTGTAAAAAAATTTTCACCATAAACACTGATTAGTGAGTATTATTGATTGATTAATAAGCATAAAGAATATGTATGTCGCGTTTTTTGAATTCTGAATTCCCTTTATAAGTCACTACATTCTAGTCACTACATTCTAGCCACTACAACGAGCCTTAATAGTGCTTTTAAATTGCAAAATGTTTTAGAATTCTTCTATTTAGCCAATCATTACCACATTATTTAGCCACTGGCTTCTTAATTCTACGAAATCTACGATCGAATGTGAAGAGAAAACTTGCAATCCGTGAAAAATTATTTGTTTAGATTAAAGATAATTTTGCTACGAACGAAGAAGATTTTGATAAGAAAATTTTAAATTTCCTATAATTAAATAAAATTTCTTTTCAAAATTTATTTTTCAAAAAAAATCTGCACTCTATTAAGCCGTCTGCCACTATAAAGCCTCCAACCGATATAAAGCCGCTGCTAGGCTTAAAAATTGAACGTTTTTGCTCTATTAAGCCAGTGAGCTTATAAAACGGAATTCAGGATACTTCAACTGTACAGAGAATAATTTTACAGTAAAATTTCTACACTAAAATTTTCATTTTATAAATTAATTTCCATAAAATATAAATAATCTTTTTTTTTTTTCACTTTTTTTATCATCATCACCTAAGTAGTCACTAAGTCACTAAGCTTAATTATTTAATATACAAAAAAAAAAAAAATGGTTAGAAAAACACTTATCACGGTCACTGTCTAACTAACTGTGTTAATTTGATTTTCTCTAATTTATTTATTTATTTATTTTTTCTTTTGTTTTTTTTTTTTCTTAAGAAAATTCTTTTATCATAAGAAAATTTCTATTTCTATTCAATTTTAGAATAACTTTTTTTTTTTTACTTAATTAAAAAATTAACCACGACAAATTTTTCATCTTTCCTCCTTTTATCCTTCAATTGTTTTTTTTTTTTTTTTTACTAATAAATAATTTTTTCATAAAATTAATAATTTAATTAATTAATTTATGCAAAAAAATTCAAAAAAAAAACAAAAAAATATTAATAAATAAAAATTAAAAACCAATTTAGGGGCCTTCAAACGAATTCAATGCACAGCCCTACATTATATGGAAGTGATGCATTAACGGCAAATTTACAGGTAAACGTTTTATCACCTGATCATATGCATTTGCACATGATTGATTCTCATTCTCATTCACAAACAAACAAACAAACAAAAATCTCATTGATAATATTTTAAAGAATTTCTGGGGTTGCCCGCCAAATATTCTGGATGAAGCAACAGCAGCTGCTGCAGCGGCTGCGGCCGCAGCTAGCGGTGTCTTCATGACAAATCATCATGTGCCGCATCTACAACAGCAGCAGCAGCAACAACAGTCGCAACATCATACAATGGCACGACATCATCAACATCATCATCATTTACATCATCCGGAGAAAATGCGATGTTCATCAGTGAGCCCATCACGATCACCAACATCAACACATCGGTAATTGTTTTTTCTTCTTTTCTCTTTTTCTTTTTTGATTTTTAATTAATTAATTTATTTTGATTTCTAAAATTAATTAACAAAAAAAATATTCCATAGAAATTATATAAATAAATTTCGTTCGTTGATTAATGGAAATGTTCATATAAAAACGGAACAAGATTTAACTGTTGGTGGTGGTGCTTCATTAACGGTCGCTTCATTATTATCGGGTGGACAAACATCAGCAATGGTTGAACATTTACATGGACATGGACATCATTCACTTGCCGGTCATAATATTATGTCACAAAATTCACATCATAATCAATTGGCGAATATAATAAAACGTGAAGCGAATACAATTGGTGAACATTTAACGGGTAATTGTGTCGGTGGTGGTGGTGGTGATAATAGTTTAGCCGATCCGGATGAATATGGTAACGATGATACAGATGATGGTGTTATGGCAGAGGATCTATCAATGTCTACAGATCCGGTAGACTCTGATATGATGGATACATAAGCAGTAAGTCAATAAATATTTAACAAAAACAAAAAAAAAAAAAAACGATTTTCTTTTTATTTTTCACCTCAAAAGCAGGCGAAAAAAAAAAAAAAAAAACAAAAATTAATTTAAATAAATAAATTAACTTGGATAGGAGTGTCTTGATCACCTTGTTCATCTTCTTCTACCCACCAAACTAAACAAAAATCCTTAATTTTTCAAAGGAAATAATATATATATGAAAAAAAATACAAAACAGAAAAATGTTTAAATAATCGCCAAAGGCGAATAAATTTACGCGAATTTATTAAAATAAAAAATAAAAATTTAGTATTCGTAAAAATTTAGTATTAATTACGTGTTATTGTCTAATAATTATTTATTAATTATTTTCTCTAATAATTTCTCTTAATTAACATAAAAAAAAAAATTTATTAAAATATATTTCGCGAATATGCGAATAATGATGGTTTATGTGACATCGTCGCACATGAAAATTCAACAAACAGACAAATGAACTATTCTTTGAATTTAGAAAATTATATGGAAATTTATGTTTAAATTAACACGATCTACGGGTCTTTTTTTTTTTTTTTCTTGTCGTTTGCGTCGTGACGACGTGCTGTTTTGCTAAAAAACTCGCATCACATGAAAGTTAAAACTAAAAAAAAGTTTCGGGGTATCTTCTACTAACTATTTCTAATCATTCTGTCGTTTATAATTAGTCGACAAATCGACTAGGAACTAGTAGCACGTAGATCGTGTATTAATACAGATTTTAAGCGGTTTTCTTGGTATTTTCTTAACATTTTTTCTTTCATTTTATTTTTATTAATTTATTTTACTTAATTTTCATTAATTTATTTTATTTTTGCTCCTTTAATTATAAATTAATAAGAATTTCACTATGTGGGTGTTTTTCTTTCCTTTTTTTTTATTTTGTAAATAAATTTAAATTAGATTATTTATTTTTCTTTAATTTTTTCATATAAGCAAAACGTTAATTAATTAATTAATTAATTAATTGATTTAATAATTAATTAATTAGTTAATTATCCATTTATGGATAGTAATTAATTAATTTTAATCATTTATTTTAATTTAATTTAATTTAATTAATTAATTTTTGTGAGTTCACACAATAAAATCATTAGATATTTAATTATATAATTAATTAAGTAAAATAGAAAAAATAAATTTTATAATAAGATAAGATGAATAGATATTATAGGAATAAAAGTAATTAATTATTTAATTAAGTAATAACAATAGCAATAAAAATAACAAGAAAACCAAAACCCCTCAATTTTTTTTTATGGCTATACATTTAAATATTTGCACAGTTAGTACCGCGATTGCATTTAAACTATTAGAAATGAGTATTTAGTTTAATATACATATGTATATAGGATGATCAATTAAGATCTATATACTTTTTTAATATAAATAAATGGTATACTGTTTAAAAATGTATATAGTTCTAATTTGTTCACTATATATGTATATATATAGGATGATCAAATAAGATGTATATATGTTTTAATGCTTATAAGAACTATACTGTTTAAAAATGTATAGTTCTTATTTGATCATTCTATATTTACATATATAGGATGATCAAATAAGAACTATATACTTTTTTAATATTTTAATAAGAGCTATACTGTCTAAGAAATGTATAGTACTAATTTGATCATTCTATATTTACATATATAGGATGATCAAATAAGAACTATATACTTTTTTAATATTTTAATAAGAGCTATACTATTTAAAAAATCTATATAATTCTAATTTGATCACTATATATATATGTATATAAGATGATCATATAAGAACTATATATTTTTTATTTTTAATATAAATAATGTGTAATGCTGTTCAATAATATATAGTACTTATTTGATCATTCTATATGTATATTCTATATATATATATATAAGAACAGATTAATAAATTTTTATTTTTTAATTATAAATAATAAATTATATATAATATAAAAATATTTAATTAATAGATATATATATAAATATATACAGTATATATATATATATATTATGAGAATTAAACAATACTTAATACCACTTAATAATTATTATAAAATAATAATATTAATATTAATAATAATAATAATGAAAAGAATAGAAAATAATAATAATAATAATAATAATAATTTTACATAATTAATTAACATAAATAGTAATAATTAATTATAATAATCTAAATATAAATATTAATATAAATAAAAAGTTATTAATTTTTTTTTTTTTTTGCTTTAATTATTTATTTAATAGAAAAATCACAAAAAACACGTGAAATAAATAATCGCGATTTTATATAAATTTTCTTTACTTTTATCAATGAATGAAATTTTTTTTTTTTTTTTTTATTAATTTAAATAATAAAAAAAATAAGAAGAAGAAAATTATCGCATATCTTTGCCATCAATCACCAATGTCATAGTATTATAATTAAAAACTATTTAATGTAGTATATTATTTGTCGCATTTAATACAACAAAATGTGTAGTTTTTAGTTTGCGTCTCCCCCAACAGCCAAGTATTGATTTTGATTTCTTTAAATTCGCTGTTAAATACCAAAAAAACAAAAAAAGAAGAAAAATGTTTTAAAGTTTAAAATTTATTATCGCGAATATATTCAGTATTTAATAATATTTTTCATTTAATTTAATTAACTGAATTTAAAATTTAAATATTTATTTATATTTTTATTATTTTTTTAAAACGATAATTTGCATGCAAATCTAGACATCTGTCTGGCTGCCTAGATAAAGATCAGATCAGATTTAAACAGATGAAAAAATTTTATTTTCATTTTTTCACTAAGTTTTTAAACAATTTATTCTATTATTATTATTATTATTATTATTTGGAAAAACGTTTTCCATTTTATTTATATTTTTATTTTTATTATTTTTTTGTAATTAAAATTAATAAAAAAGAAAGAAATTTAATTCAAGTATTTAGATTGTAATTAATTAAATTAATTAATTAATTAATAATAAATAATAATAAATAAAAGTTTGTATAATTAATTAAATATTTGTATTATTATTATTATTATTATTATAATTATAATTTAAATACAAATAGAGTAAAAACACTATAATAATTGAAAAAAAAAAGAAAAAAGAAAATAGGAAAAATTTCACATTAATTCACTTTAATGTAGAAAAACTATCTATATATACATCAAAGTTAGTTAAATTTTTCAGTCATATTATTTTTTATAAATCAATAATTCATATTCAAAAAACATGACTCTATTTTTATTTATATTCTCTCTAAATTAATTAAAATTTAATTAAAATTACTATATCCGATGGTAACATTTCATATCAATTAATACAAAAGAAAATAAAAAAAAAATAAATAAATCTATAATATATAAAGAAGAAAAATAAATAAAATTAATTAATCAATTAATTAATTAATTAATAATAAAAATAATAAATATTAATTAAAATAAATAAATAATAATAACATAAAAATTAATTTAATTAATTTTCAATTTATTAATTAAAATAAAGAAAATTTCATTGCAAAAGGTAAAACCACAAAAAAAAAAAAGAATTAATTAATTAAAAATGGAAAAATTTATTAATGGAAAAAGAAAATAATTAATAAAAACATAAACACAGACAGACATACAAATAGACAGACAGACAGACAGACAAAACAATATAATTTAAATAAAATTAATTATAAATTCATATAATTTTCTTTCTTTATTTTTTTTTGCAAAAATTATTAATAAAAATTTATTTATAAGATAATTATTTTTAATTAATTAATTAATTAAATAATAAATGAATTAATTTTAATTAATTAATTAAACAATAAATTTATTTATTTATGTATAAGAAAAGTATAAGAAAAAAAGAAGAAGCAAATGAAGAAGCAAAAGCATAAATAAGGAAATAAGGAAAAGCTTCACAAAGAGAAAAATGAAAAAAAAAAAAAAACAATTAATTATTATTAAATAAATAAATATTAATTAATTAAGCAAAAAAAAAAAAAAAAAAAATACAAAAAATAATAAAACAAAAATGCAAAAAAAAAAAAACAAAACAAAAAAATAAATAAATAAAATTAATTAATTAAAATTTAATTTAATAATTAAATAATTAAATAAATAAATAATTAATTAAAACTAGAGACTAATTAGTCAGTGGATTTAAAATTTAAAACAGAAAAAACAAAAAAAAATAATAATAATAAAAAGAAAAGCAAAAACTACCCATAAATGTAATCAAGTAAAAAAAAAAAACAAAAAAAAAAACAAAAAAAGTAATGAAAATTGAAAAGAAAATTAAAACAGAAAATAATAAAATAAAAAAAAAAAAATAAAAAAAAAAAAACAATAAATAAATAAATAAATAATAAAACAAAAAAAAATTCATTTAATTAAAATTAAAAATCCCAAAACGTTTAAAAAAAAATGAAAATGAAAATAAATGCAAAAATCCATATCCATCGATCCTTTAAATTTTCTTTCTTCAACCCATTATACCTATGGAAAAACCAAAGGAAAACTACTTTTCTCCCCTTGTACACGTATTTTCTTTACTTTCAACAATCATCATCAAAACGTCACCAGTCTCCGGTTGGTTATTCAGAATTCAGATATTTCTGTATTATGAACAAAAAGAGCTTTTATCCCCACACAACACAACACTTTCCGCGAGCATAATAATATCACATTCGAGATTGTGTAAATCCAATAAAATAAAATGCAAAAAACATTAAAAATTTAATGCAAAAAAAAGAAAAAACCGTAAAACTTTCACTGTACTTTACATTGATGAGCTTTTTTCTTAAACAAAAGCTTATCCTAGCCTAGCATGGTTAAAGGTGGAGCCAATTGCTGTCTAATTTTAAATAATAAAAAAATAAAAAAACATTTTCATATCAAGCAAAAAATTTTTTCTTATAACAAATTATGCGCAGATAAAAGAAAGCAAAAAAAAAAAAAACACGCCCCAATATTAATTCATGAAAACGAAAAAAAAAAAAAAAGAAAAATTCTTTATATATGATTTGTCCATTGACATTGCGGCATGAATAGCAAGAGAATTTTCACATTTCTCTGCGTGCTTTTTTATTTACTTTTGCGGTTTTTCATTTTTTTTCTTATTGTATTTTATTTATTTATTTATTAATGCATAGCAAATCAATAAACGATTTTATTGTTGTGCTTTTATGTTGAGTTTTCCATAAGAATTTTCCGGGAAGAGCTTTTATTATTTTGGTTTTAAAAAATGTTGGAAAATATTCGATATCGAAAAGATAAAGCACAAAATAAACACTCAGTTTTTTTTCTCAACGTATAAACGGTTTGATACTCTACTAAATGATGTTACATTTTTTTTTTGCTATAAAAAATGCAACTAGATGTCAATGTTACTTGTTAGGAGAATTTTTACCATAAACAAATTGTGTATATGAAATGAACTAAAATGGTTTATCAATTGACTAATTTTTTTGAATGTCATAAACGTGCTTATTCATTATAAATATTCATTTTACTTTACTCATTACCTTTATTCACTTCACTCCTCTTTTTTTTTAATCAGAAATAATTTAATCAATAAGTATCCCCTTTTAGTTTGTTTTTTTTTATATTTAAGATTAAAACAATGACAAACATGAATAAAATTGATCAAAGTACATACCTTACTGCATCATCTGGTTGTTTGTTTGTTTCTCTGTTACTTTCAGTAATTTTCATATAAAATTTAATTCAATTAGCTATTATTTTATGTTTATTATGTCTCTCGTTAGTATCCATTATCAAGATAAATATAATAAAAAGGGATTATCCATTTACGTTTTGAATTGAATAAAAATTTTTCGTTTTTTTAAAACTGAAAAAAGTTTGAGAAACACTGACATTTTCACTTGTTCATATATATGCGCTGTTGTTAGGTTTTATCACGAATTTGCCAACACAAAATATCGTTTTATTAATTAATAAATAAATTAATTAATTAATTAGAATAATAAAAAAATTACTATAATGTCTACATTTAACAAATTAATTATAATTTTATAATTTCTTTAAGTGTTTTTATCGTTTTTCAAATATAATAAAAAATATTTCGTACGATTTTTATGTCTAAACGATACGATTTTTCGTCATTTTATTTAAAGAAAATAATAATAATTAAAAAGAAAATTAAAATGAAGATAAAATACGATTAAGTTGTTTTTGTTCGTTTGTTTTTTTTTTTAAATTAAATCAATTAATAAAAATATATATCTTATATTTTCTTATTTGTTTTTATTCGCGTATGATTTTGACTAGTTTGATGGAAAAATAATAATAAAATTTATTTAATTTTTTTTACTTTAGATAAATTCATAGCCAATGCCAAATTGTATACCACGTTTAATAGAATCTTTGGATGTAAAATTAAGTGGTAATACATAATTAAGTTCAATACGTGCCGAATCACCTAAACGGAATGCTAAACCGGCACCGATAGCGCTACGCATATTCACTGTAAACATAATAATAAAAAAAAATACATTAATTAAAATAAAATAATAATTAAAAAAATTTAAAACACTTACCAAGACTTAATGTATCTGAATTTCCAAAATTATAAAATCCATGAATACGGAATAATCTTCCAAAACCACCAAAGTAACTACTAAATGGTAAATGTGACCATAAATGTAGTCCAAGTGCCCAGTAAGTCTATTTTGAAATGAATTTAAATATTATTTAATAAATTATATAATAAAAAATTACAAACATTTGTTCCAATTGCACAACCGTCAATATTATTAACAGCACCAGCAATATTAAAACCACGTAACGATAATGGACCACCTAATAAAAATAAACTACTAATCGGTACACTGCGTTTCTTTTTATCACCTTGTATTAAGCCAATACGACCACATGCTTGTGCAACAATACCAGAGAATAATTCAACATTTGCTTCCGCATGTGTATTACTCATTATATAACCAATGTCACCACCATAGCCTAAAATTTATTTAATTATTAACAATAAGGAGATTATCATTTCTATAATTTTTTAATAATAATATTTACCAGCAATTTCATTTGTTGATGTAATATAAATACCATTTGTTGGAAATATTCTTTCATCACGTCTATCAATTTTACATATATGACGTAATATTGATGCTAAACGTATACCAGACTCTTCACGTAATATAAATGGTGTCTGTTTACCAATTATACTTAATTCACGCATTGATAATTCATATTGAAATGAATTTTGTATATTTAAGCGTGGTAATATAAATGAATAATCAATTAAAAAACCATTATTACATGTATTATAATTTGACCATGAATATTGTGATAAATGACGAAATAAATTTAATGATAAAATTGGTTTATAATCACCAATTGATGTATGATAATATGGTTTAGATAATTTTAATGAAAAATCAGCAGTTTTATAACAACTATAACTTGTATTAAAACTAATACGTTCACCACGTCCAAATATGTTTGGTGCTGCTAATTCTGATGTAACAGAACCCTCATATTGTCCAATTTCTGTACCAATTGTACCAGTTATTCTTGATAATTCACTATTATCAAAAATAACCTAAAAATTATAAATAATTGATATTAAATAAATATGTATATATATTTATAATTTAAATTTACTTCATAACCATCTTGTGATGCATTTGGACCTTTACTTATATCAATTTTAACTCGTACATCTTTAAAGGCATTTAATTCTAATAAATCACTTCTTGTTCTAAAATAGAAAAAATAATTATAATAAATTTCTTTTATAAATATATTAATTATTTACATATTTATTTCATTATATAAATCCTCAATTGTTTTAACATTAAATAAATTATATATTGCACGATTTATATAATCATCTTTTGTCCTAAATAAACCTTTTATATGAACACGATCAACACGAACCTATATAAATAACAATAACAATAATTAATAATTAATAAATAAAAAAATATTTTTTTTATTAAATAAACATACCGGCAATGATGTTATATCATTACGTTTTGTAATTTCAGGCTTATTTATTATTTCAAATAGATCAAAAAATGAAAAGAAAAAATTAAGAACAAATGATTACGCAAACATGAAAAATTAACCTCAAAAATATTTTGTTATAACAAGAAAAATACCTTTGATTTATTACCACCCATTATTATTATTATTATTATTAATACACTGATTACACAATACTTTTACTTTTTTTATTAATTCCAATTATTTATTTATTTAATTTTTCTATAATAATTATTAAAATAATTCTATTTTATGTTTTTCGTTTGGTATAAAATTTTTGTTCTTTTATTCACTAGATTTTTAAATTTTAAAACATTATCAATTTGATTACTATTTATTTATTTATTATTATTTATATCTTATTTATGATTTAAATTTAAAAAATTATAATAATACTAAATATATAAATAATAATAATAATAATAAGAAAATATATATATAATTAAAGAAAACTATGACGTCTCTATGACCAATATACATATTAGATACTTTGACATACTTTACTATAATATGTTAGTAAATAGGACAATTGTATAATGACATATGGAATAGAATGAATCGTATATATAATAAGCACGAGGTATATATATTTTCTATGATTTTTATCAATGAAATTTATACTATATAGAAAAATGTGTTTTAAACATATTTGTAAACAAAAAAAAATTAATATTTAATTAATTTATTTATTTAAATATTATTATTATTATTATTTAAAAAAAAAAAAACATAAATAAATAATATGATCAATTTAAATAATTAAAAAATAAATCTATAATATTAAATTAAAAAAAAAACCCTACAAATGTTTAAACATGGTTTATGTCATTGATATCATCATATCCATAATAATAATACACTTATCGATGGTTTATAGCATTACTATTTAATGCTATAAAACACTGTGTTTTTTTAGTGTGTATTGGATAAGACGCGCAATTTTATGTTTAAATTTTTTATTTAATTATTTAAATTACATGTAAATTACATTTAAAGAAAAAACAATACTTATTACATTATATTTGTTTCGTTTAATTAATTATAATATTCATAATAATAATAGTAATAATAATGGGTGAGAATTTTTCATTAAATTGTTTTCTTAACATAAAAAAAAAAATAAAAAAAAAATGAAAGAAAATAATCAATATTAAAGCACATAAATAAAAATAAAATAAAAATTTATCTTAAATTTAATAATAATATATATATATATATATATATAAATTTAATTAAATTAAATTAAAGGCAACCATTACCCCAACATCCACACCATGGTATTTTACCACCGCCTGCATGTGAATTAATTGACATTTTACGTGATTTTTGTGATTTAAGACTAAGGCTTGTTGATGATTCACGTGATGTTGAAACAATACTATTACGTTCGGTTATTGATACACCACTTGTATTATTATTATTATTAGTAGTAGTATTATTATTTATTTCGTGATGATGATTATGATGATTATTATGATTATGATGATGATCTGATGTACCAGATGTACCGCTAACACCAGACGCATGATCATTCGATTTGGAACGTTTTTGTTTATTATTACTTATTACTTTACTATTACTATTACTACCTAAACTACCACGTTTTGTTTTACCACCAGATTGTTGTCCAAATACTGTACCAGCATCTATATTTACACCAGAATCATGACTTGATTTACGATTACTGACACTATGACGACGTCTTATAACTAAACGTGGACTACCACCATTTATTTGATTTCCACCAGATGTTACTGTTGTTGACGTTGATGTACTTCCTGTTGTTGTTACTGTTGTTATTATATCACAATCATCATGTACCTGTTGTTGATTTTGTTCATACTTAATTTTATCATCATTTTTATCCTTTTTACCACTAAAATATATCGAAACACGTTTTGATTTACGTTTTTTATCAAACATATTACTAATAATTGAGGTACAATTTAATTTTTTATCATTTATTTGATTATTTGTGGTAGTAGTACTATTACTATTAATTTTTGTATCAATATTTGTCTATAATTAAAAACAATTATAATATTTAATTATTTTACAAAAAAAAAAAAAAAAGAAAAAGAAATAAAATCTATATAACTAACCTCTTGTTGAATGGTAGTAGTATTAATATTATTAACACGTTCAATACATTCATTTAATTTATTATTATTTGGATTTGTTATTAATGATGCAGATGTTTTTGATAATGCTGATATTAATAATTTATCATTAACACCCGATATAATACAATCAGATTTCATACTTGATCTACGTGCAAATAATGTACGTTTTAATGTAATCGAATCATTATCATTATTATTATTATTATTATTATTATTATTATTATTATTATTATTATTATTATTATTATTATTATTATCAATATTATCAATATTACTAATTATATTATTATTAACAATATTTTCAATATTTAATATACTATCATCAATGTCAATATCATTATTAGTATTATTATTAAAATTTAAATCACTTGTAATTATTTCATTATTATAATTATAATTTTTTAAATTATAATTAAATGGTAATAATAATGGTGTTAAATTACAATTATTATTATCAACACAATTATTATTATCTAAATTTATATTTAAATTAACATTATTATTATCCGTATTACTATTATTATAACCAATATATTGTAAATTATTTGGAAATAATAACATTGGTTCTGGTATTGAAATTGGTGGTGTTATATCTTGGTTATTATTATTATTATTATTATTATTATTATTATTATTATTATTATTATTTATATTATTATCATTATTAATTGTTGTTATAACAGGTAATTTACCATCAGGATATGTTAATAATAAATTTATTTCTGTACGATATGGTTTCGTTGATAAATTTTGTAACTGTTGCTGTTGTTCTTGTTCTAATTCATATTCATTTTTCTCATTATCATTTAATAATTCATCTTTATCCATTTGTTTTAATTGTTTTCGTTTATCAGTTATTAAATTATTATTATTATTATTATTATTATTATTATTATTATTATTATTATTATTATTATTATTATTATTATTATTATCATTATTATCATTACTATTTATATGATAATTATCATTTTCTAATTGTAATTTTAATAAATCACCTGGTAATGTTTCAATATCTAATAATAAATCTTCAAGATTACCACCTGTCTGTAAAATTATAAATAATTTTTATATATAGATATATTTGTACAAATATAAAGAAATAATCATTAAATTACCTGAAATTGTTTTGTTGGCTTTTGTATTGTTGCATAAATTGGTTCAATTGTTGACGGTGTTATTGATGGTAATAATTGTGGTAATAAATAATTATTATTTAATAAATTTTTTTGTGTTTGTCGTATATAATTTGGATATAATGGTTGAATTGTTGATGATGATGATGATGATGCTAATGTACATGGTAATACATTATTAACAAATACATCCGGTTGATAATTATTTAATTGATTTGGTAATTTTATTGGATATTTTAAATGATTCTCTTTTGATATTGTTGAGAAAAAATTTTTTGGTTCTTTTTTTGGCTGTTCAATATGTTCCTGATCATTAATTATTGTAGATGTTGATAATGGTGCTGTTATAACAGCACCAGTTGCTGATTTAACACTTGGTAAACCACTCGATACAATAAATCCATCAACTAATTTTATTTTACTATCATCAAAATCATTACAATTTATAATTGTCTCACCGGTTGATGTTGTTGTGTCACTCGTACGTAATTCACCAAATGAATCTTATTTTATCGATGATATAATTAAGAAAATAAGAAAATTAAATAATTGTATTAAAATAAATTTTAAATTTTAAATATTATTAAATAAAAATACCTATATTTGGTCCAATTGTATCATATGGTAAACTCTCAAAATGCTTTAATGGTGGCACAATTGATTGTAAATCATTTATATCACTTAATAATGGTGAATATGTATCTGGTAAATAATTTTTATACATATCGATTGTTGTTAATTTTTCTTCATTTATTAAATAATTATTATTATTATTATTAAAATGATAATTTTCATTTATTTCATTATTATTATTATTATTTATATTTATTAATCCTGATATAATACTATTTGTATTACTACTATTATCACTTAAATAATTTATTGTATTACCAATTGTTAAATTTTCCTCAGATACAATTGATAAATGATCAAAATTAACACGTAATTTCTCTTTAAATTTTTTAACACTTTTATTATTTGATTTTTTTAATTTTATATTGTTATTATTATTATTATTATTATTATTATTATTCGCTAATGTCTTTTTAACATTTTCATTATTTTCAACACTTTCTATATTATCAAAAATATTTTCATGTTTTTTTTTACTATTATTATTATTTCCTATATCATCACTATCATCCTCTTCTTCATCATCTTCATCATCATTATCTTCTTCATCGTCATCCTCATCATCATCATCTTCATCATTATTTGATTCATCATTTGTATTATGATCATCTGAGTCACAATTTGTATCTGAATCACTTTTCTTATAGCAAAAAAAAAAAGAAAGTAAAAAGAAAGAAAAATCAAAAAAGAAAATCAAGAAAAATAAAGAAAAACAACTAAAGGAAAACAATAATAAAGAAAAGAAATAGTTTTTTATAATGTTAAAATGTAAAATAATTATTTTTTTTCGATTTTTTCCTTTTAAAAATTTATTTAATTAATTAATTACACAGATACACTGTGAAAATTAAGTAATTAGCCGATTAATTAATGTTTCTCTAAATAACGTTATTGATCACGTTTTATAAAAAAAAAAGAAACAAAAAATAAACGATATTTTTAAAAAAAACAAAAGAAAGAATTATTTATTCTACAAAGTGGAGAAATAACAGTTTAAAGTTATTATATAATTATGGATATTATTATAAATAATAAATTCTATTCTATTTACTATAATTAGTAGATAATTAATTAATTAATATAGATTAAAATGATTCAATTAGATTAGATTAAAAATTAGCATGCAATTTTAATATGGCAAAAATCTATAAACAAAAAAAAAAACAAAACAAAACAGGAAGCAAACAGATGGAAAATAAAGGAATTAAATAAAGCAATTAACCTGTGGACACAGAGAATAATGAAAAAAGAAATTATTTGAATAAGATTTTTTTTTTTTTTTTTTTTTTTTTTTTGCAAAAATTAATATTCTACCTCAGATTGACTAAAATTTCCAGTATCATTTTTATTATTTTTATTTTTAGAATTTTTTTTATTATTATTATTATTATTACTGTTATTGTGCGTATCACCTGAATGTAACATTTTATCTAAACGATCGTATTCATCACGTAATGACCATATTTCCCGACGTAACGTATCATTTTCACGACGTAATTTTCTTATATCTGATTGTCCTAAAAACAATACAAAAAAAAAAAAGAGGAGAAAATTAATTTCAAAACACATTTTTTAATTAATTATTTGAAAAAATAACGATCATTGAACATTTTCTTTTGTTTTATAAAATATATAAATTTTATTTATTATGGTGCAGTGGAGACGCCTGGTTATTTGTATAAAAATATATATGACAGTGGAGACGACTGGTAAATTTATATAATTTACAAAAAAAAAAAAAAACAAAAAATAATTAATGATCGTTACCCAAATTAATTAATTAATTATTATAAAAATCATACCACGTTCAACTTCAGCATTTATATTAATTGTACGCAGTCGTAATTCCTCATTTTCATATATCATACCACGTGATGATTTACGATCTAATCTGTTAGATAAAAAAAAAAACAAAAACATTTTCCTTGTTAATTACCTTCTTCTTCTTTTTTTTTTTGTATAAATTAATTATTATTATGATTATTACGTACTTTCTATTTGGTTTATAATTAGCATGACGTCTTCTTTCGCGTAACATTTTCACGATTGAATATTATTAATATTTATTATTTTAGCTTTTCCCTTTCTCACGCACTTTTATGTTAAATTACTTGTTTATTTGTCTTTCTTTTTTTTTTTAAATATAATTAATTAATTAATTAAGAATTTTCTTTTCTCTATTTTATAGATTATTTAATTCGATTTTTATAAATATTTTTAAAGATAATTATATTTTTTTCATTTTTTCGTTTTTCTTCTGTTTTATGTTTTTCTCTTCTAGTTTAAAATTTCTCATTGTCGTTAATTTTACTATAAAAAACATTTCTTTTGTTTTTTAATATATTATTTATTGGATGCCATTTTACTCTAACTTATAAAATAAGATTCTTATTTTTTTCTGTTTTCCTTTCTTTATTCTTATATTTTTCTCAATGTATAAACGATACTTCGATGTTACTTTTTATGTTTATTTATTTATTTATTATTTTTTGTTATTAAACACTGAACAAATAGACACACATAGACGTTATTTTCACAAATAAATAAATAAAAAAAGAAAAATAAAACAAAAACTAACAAAGTCACATACAAATTGAATCGGTAAAACAAATTTATCTAATTAATTAAAGAAAAATAAAGAAAAACTAGAAAAACCACAAAAAATAAAAATAAAAAAACATTTTTCCATTTTCATGTTTTATATCACGTTAATCGTATTTTTATTATTATTATTATGTTTTCTTTTATTTCAGTTGTTTTCCTTCTTTTGGTTCCCTCGATGTTGGCATCAAAGTAATCGTTAAAGTAATCGTCGTTGTTAAAATCGTCGTCGTCGTTGTCTTCGTCGTCGTTATTGTTATTAAACTTTTTTTTTAATGTAAATATTGTATGTGGCTATTTTTTCTTCTAATTACATTGATGACGAAATCATGTTTAATTAATTGAATAAAATTCACAAACAATTACAATGAGAGACACAGACACACATTAAACACAAAAAAATTCTACACCCAAGAAAAAAAAAAACATCACAAGCAAAAATTCACAAAATTATTCGCAACAAGAAACAAAACAATAATACATTTTTATTATTATTAATTAATTAATTAATTAATTAATTATTTTTATTAATTAATTTATTAATTATTTTTCGCTCTACGTATTTCGTATTATTTTTTTTTTTAATAATTTCTTTTGTTTTTCCTTTTAACAAATCTTAAATGTGAAAAACTGTGTGTCTGACTAGTTTGCTTACGTAGAGATTTTTCTTTGCTGATATTTAAAACAGAAAGAAAACAAAAAACAAAAGAAAAACAGCACTAATTACATTGGAAAAAAAAAATAAATAAATAAATAAGAAAAACAAATTGAATAACATAATTATAATTATAATAATAATGAATTTTCTTGTGAGAAAAATAGAGAAAGAAAATGTTTTTGTAAGGTTGTTCTATTAGTTTATATTAAGATGTAATAAACGATGAAAATATAAATATAATAAGACTTACGCATGCTTATAGAATATTTGTTTAGATTCTGCGTAGTACCATTGCTGATGTTCATTTTTTTTTTTTTTATTTTTTGGTGTCGTTTATGGTTTTACAGAGAGAGAAATAAAAAATAATAAAATTTTTGTTTTTTTTATGTATATTTATACGAAAATTTGGGTTTTTTCTTCTATATAAATGGAAAACATAAATAAACAAACAATTCACACGTGATTTATCGATAATAATCAGTAGAAGCCACTAGATAATATTTTGTTTTTTTGTTTTGTAAGTCATAATTAATAATTTTTAAGTGATATAACGGTTTTTTTTATTATTATGACGCAATTATATGTAATATTTTTTTTTTTTTTTTCTTTTTAACAATTTTCGTTAATCAAATGATAATTTTTAGCATTTTATTTAATTTAATTAGAAATAATTGAAAATTTTATAACGATTGTTTCTTGAATATTATTCTTGATTAAAATAAATTTTATCAAAATAAAAAAAGTATTTTTTCAATTCTTAATTACTTTAAAATTCAACGATTAATCTGATTAGAAAAATTTCCCTAATTTTTCCTCATTATTTAATCAATTATTATACCCAATTTTGTAAACACTTTGTTCATTCATTCATTTAATGTAAAGAAGGAACCTGATGCTTGATTATAACATGCAAAATATCAAAACAAAAATAATAAAATTGAGCAAACAAAAAAAAATGTATTTAAAAATAAAACCAAAAAAAAAAAACTCACATTATTCTAGCTAATGCGCAAGATAAGCGGAAACGTTTTTAATTTGTTTCATTTTTTTGCTTTTTTAGTTTAAGTTTTTGTTTCTATTCAGTCTCTTCTATTTTAAACAAATAACTAAAATAACTAAAATAATAATTTCAACACACAAATGCGCGTTAATTTTCTTTTTTGTTAATAAAATTATTTTTTTTCCTTATAATAATAATAGTAACGGACAAACGGACTTAACGCACTAAACGTAAATAAATAGGAAATTTATGTAAAAAAGTAGAGGTGAAAACAAGAAAAATGAAAAGAAAATGTAAATGTGAACGAGGGATTATATAAAATAAAATTTTACGAGAAAATCAATTTCTATATTATACGAAAAATTTTTACTACACAAATGAAATTTTACTAAAAGCAAAAAATAAAAAACAGTAAAATGAATAAGTGATAAAAATAGAAAAATTTATTTATTTTTTAACTTCTGGTAAAGTAATTATAATTATAACTCTCATTTATTTTCATTCTGTGTGTGTTCGTTAATGTTACATGTAGCGTGGGTGAGACGAAAACATTAACGATTTTATGAAATTTTCCATATGATAAAGGCCAGTGTTGATGAACCTTTTTGGGAATTTTCTCAAATTTTGTTAATTATTTCTTTTTAGCACTAGCTCGTGGATCACAATACCAGTGGTCTTTATGACGAGAGAGATATTCTGTATTCATACGTTTAACGTATTTCTCGGTCAATTCATTACTTTATTTATTTCTGTTGGAAGATTTTACAAAATTTATTGAAGAAAACAATTTTTCAAATGAATATGTAAGCCCGAATATCGTTAACAAAGCATTTGTAAGTTTTTTCATTGGTACAAAATTATTTGGTAAGAAAACCCATACGTTTAAAATATAATAATTTTCAATTTTCATTGTGGGATTATTATTATCTGTACTACTATCAGACATTGTTGCTTCTACTTTGGAAATCAAGTTTGGATCAATTAAAACGGATACGAGAATCAGTCTCTGATCCACGGGTCATAGGTTCACCATCACTGTGATAGATGAACATCATCAATACGTGTAAAATTTTCACATATAGTTTAGTTTAGTTATTTTTGCGTTTTTCTTTTATAAAAATTTCTTCTTTACTTTTTGTTGTCCTTGTATTGTTCTTTGTTAGCAGTTAATTTAAAAGTATTTAACTATAAACATTGAAAAACATCTATTTTTGTATTTTCTAGTATCTACAGTTAACATAAATATGTTGAACGGTATTAGCGAATTTATTTAAAAAGAAAATTTAATACAATCGCCAAAATTTATACAATTTTTTTGAATAAATAAAAATAACTGAGAACTGTGAAAAAAATATGTAAAAACAAATTGCATATTTTTCATAATTTATAAAAAAATTGCACAATTTAAATGGATTAAATGAAAAATATTAACAAAAGAAAAGCTTCTATTCACTGTGTTAAAGCTTCTTTGCTTAGCTTAAAATCCAAATAGAACGCCATCTATTGTAAACTTTTAATAAAACAATTTTTAAGTCTTAAGTTCAAAATTAATAAAAATACAAAAGAAAAAATCCATAGTATAGAGCCATTAATAACTCTAAGAAATTGTATTCAGGTAACTTGTTTAATCGAGGTCATAATTTTAATAAAATTAATACAACAATAGCCTTCTCATAAGATGTACAAAATAATGACCCAGAACCAATAAATAATAAGGTTGCTTATTCTTGTTGTGACTGTTGCTGCGTTAAAACTTTCATAATTTTTTTTTTTTCTTTGGTTTCCCCAATTATGATAATTATTATTATTATTATTATTATGCTACTGTGTGGTAATATGTGATAAAATTTTTTGCTCAAGCACAAGCACACGCTATATACGATTTATTTCACGTTTAAAACAAATAAACAAAAAACAATATACCCAAAAAAAAAAAAAAAAAAAAAAAAAGTTAAGAAAAATAACAAGAATTTAGGTCAAATTCTTTTATAAACGAAAACAAAAGTAATTTATTATGTAATTATGTCACAAATATAAGTGACTTAAAGAAATTCATAATGTTAACATACACCTGGACAGCATTCCTTTGTCTTAAATTCTTCTTTTGTTTATTATTTATTTATTTATTTATTTGCTTCAACGTACATATATTGGATGAACATTCTCTTTTTAGCATTTTAACACATGATCTACGGGTCTTTATTTGCCGCTTGCACCGTGACCGAGGGACTGTTTTGCTAGAGACTCGCACAATTTGAAAGTTAAAATAAAAAATTTCGGTATCTTTTGTATTAAAAGGGAATTTAAAAATAAAAAATGATAAAATCGCGATAAAAAGCAGTTCTAGTCGCTTAGTCGTTTACCTTTAGTTGAATAACCGACTAGGAGCTAGTAGCCAATAGATCGTGTGTTAAGTAAAAGGTTAAACAATTATAATATTTCACTTAGATCGATAGATCTCTTAATAATCTCTTATTTAACGTCTTTTTTTGTTTTTTACCAATTTTATGCAACAACTAAAAAAAATGTGATCATTTGGGTAATAAAATTTTCTAATTAAAAAAAAAAAAAAAACGTCCCTACAACAACCCTACACACACGTACCGGGTCAAAAATGTTAACGAAATGTATTTCTATTAGAATTAAAATGAAATAAAAATAGAAAATAGGGTACATCTAGGGTACATCTAGGGTACATCTAGGATATATCTATGGTACGCCCTATATTCTTATAATAAAAGAAAAAAATGTTATGGTCAGCTGGTCAATGGTTTTTTCTTTTGTTTTTTATTTATTAAATTTATAAATTTATCCCCACACAGATGAAATTTTCTGTGTCTGTCACGGTGAATAAATAAAAAAAAATCACTATATTATGCCGTTACGTCGTAGATGCACAAAATTATGTAATTTACATAAATAATTCGATACTAATGATACATAATGTTAGTTTACTTAGTGATCTGAATAAGTTTTTATGTGTTTTTATGTGTTTTTTGTTCAGGGGTTTAAAATAAATGACAATCATCTGCTCAACGATTTCGTAAATATCATAGAATTATCATTGTTAACCTATGGAAAATATTTTAATATCTTATTTGTCGCGAACAAATGGATGATTATGTTAAATAAAAAAAAAAAAAAAAAAACTCAAAGATCAAACTGATATTTTAATAAATTGTGTACAGGTGAGGAGGAGAAGAATAATTTTATATTTATTTTTCTTTTGTTGCACAATCAAATGGCATTTTAATTCAATTATTTCATTTATATATATATATGTATTTGTACAAATATAAATTGCAAATTTATTTACATACGATTATTGTTAATACTGGTTACTGGTTACTATTATTACTGATGCTAATGCCGCTGTTTACTGCTGCTGCTTATGCTGCTGCTGCTGCTGCTGATGTCTCTTCGTTTGTTTTCTTTTTTTTGTTATTTTTCTTAATTTAAATAAAAGAAAAACGAAAGTTTTATTGTTTTTTGTTTTTTTAATTTTTAAAAGCTATTCTCCTTATGCATTATCATTAAATATGCTTATCAGCATAATTTCTGTTAATTTCTATGTACCTTGAATAGTAAAAGATATATTTTTTATCTAAAGAATTTATCTTCTTAAGAATTAATTAATAACACAGGTGAGTTTGTTTTTGTATAAATTTATCAATAATGTTAAAAGTTTTTTTTGTACACTTTGAATGAAAGTGAAAAAAATTTAAATTAATTAAAATATTAAATTCAGCATCAACCTAGAAACAGTATCAGTGCAAAAATTAAAATAAATAAAAATAAAACAGTAAAACCGCCAACAATAACTGTGACTGTGACAACAGCCAATCAACTTGTTTATATTTTATTTTATTATGAATAGAAAGAAATTTTAATAATTTCCGCATACCGTTGTTGTGGAATTATTACAAAATAAAAAAAAAAAATTTATATATATTTTTTAATAAATAAAAAATTTAAAAAAAGAAACGAAAACGCGGATAAAACATAGATTTAATGCGATATCTTTATATATATATATATATGTATTGTATGACTAATAAGCACAGGTGCGCCCCGTCCTAAACAATAATAAATTAATACTTATTATGTATAGAATAAATAAGAAGAAGAAAAGAAAAAAATAATCAAAATCAATTAATAATATTAAAAATTTGTTAATAAAATAGATTTTAGATAATTATATGCCGAAATACATGCTTTTAGGTGAATACAATTGAAGAAATTAAAGAATTGAGTTGAGATTGTAATTTCTTTTAATATTCTTTAATTTCCATCTATAACAGGTTAAAATTGTGATTACTAGGTAACTATATCGTAATTATAATTTATTATTTTCCATTTTTAATCAAACAATTATAACAACAACATTATTAACACCAGCAACAGCATCAGCAGCAGCATCAGCAGCAACATCAGCAGCAGTACAAGAGCAAACACAGAAACAGAGAGATAGAACAATGAAACATTGATCATTCGCCCATTTAATCTACAAATATATTTTCATTATACAGCACAGAATAAATAAATAAAAAGAAAAATTAAAGAAAAAACAGAATCATATTGGAAGAAAAACATTTAAAAAGCATAAAAAAGCATAAAAAAGCATAAAAAAGCACAAAAAAAAAATAAACCAGCAAACACTTTTAATTTCATTTTCGTTTCGTTTTCATTTAAAATTTCATTTTCATATTTTTTTAATTTATGTAAATAATTTTATTATTATTTTTTTTTTTTTGTTTAATATTTAATGTTAACCGGTTTTAATTTTTTTTTTTTATTTATTTATTTATTTAATTCTTTTTCTTCACTCGCTGTAAATACCAGTGTTTGTTGTGGATTTTATCGTTTTTATTTATTAAAATATATTTTTATAAATAAAATACATGTCTGTGTAAATAATATTAATATGATGATCTAAAATATATATATATAAAGTATTAACCGGGTAAATTATAATCGATAAATTAATCGGTTTTTTTTTTTTTTTTTTTTTTTTTTTGAATGGAATTATTTTATGAAAATTTAAATATTTAATTATTTTTGTGGTTTTTAATTATTTTATTTATAGTAAAGTTTATCGTCTTGCGGATAATTTATTAAAAATATATATATATAAATTTTGAGGATCAGTAATTGGATTTTTCGGATTTTATTTGAAATGAAAACAATTGTTTTTCTGTGTGGATAGTTTTTTGTTTTTATTTTGAAAAGCTCTACTGGTACTTTTTTACTTTGTTTTCAATCTTGAAACGCGACACATTTACCCATTGTTTTTTCACTGTACCAACCAATATTCTTCACAAGAGTTCTAATTTGCATTAAACGAACAAAGTTTGTTTAAACATTTTTTTTAATGTTTAAAAATTCCAGTGTACCTATCTAGTCTCTTAAAATAGAAATAAAAATTAATTATTTATCTAAATTTGTTTTTTTTTTTGTTTTTTTTGTCTATTTTCTGTGCCCTGTGTTAAGCACGATTAAGCTTATTTTTCAGCAATATTTAAGCAAAAAACAAACTACACAATTATATTTTATTTTTATTTTTATATTTATATAAGAAATATGTTATTCGTTTATTATTGTTTTTTTTACATTTAAAGACATCGAAAACAAATCTAAAGACCGAAAATAAATATGAAAATTTTACCTATCATTTTACCTACAATACACACCTTTAACTATTTTTTTTTTGTTTTTTCACATTTACTTTATTTTTGCATATTTCTTTTTTTCATTTAATTATGTAATTTTATTTTTTTTGCATTTTTATCTTTATAATGTCATTTATTTATTCATTTCTTAAATATCATCATTATTTATTTGATTTGAAAAATAAACCAACAAAGTTTCAATCGGTTTTTTCCTTGCATATAGTTAATTTTTGTATATAAATATATAAATATATAAATATATATATAAGAAACAGGTTTCTTTATTTTCTTATATATCTATTAATATTGTATCACCGTTTTTTTTTTTTTTTTTTAAATGTTACAATATGCAAAAATACATTTAAATAACAAAAAATAATAATTTTTTTGCTATATAACTTCCTTGTGGCAACAGCAATAAGAAATTTGTATGAAAGTGATATCTAAGAAAATAAGACGAAAAACCACAAAAAAAAAAAATACCGATTGTACCATCAATAATTAAAAAACAAAAAAAAAAAAAAAACTGATATTTAAATTTTAAAAAGTGCAAAAAATGTGTAAATATGATAAAAAATATTTATATATATATTTCACCTGTTAATTAATTAATATATATATATACGTCACAGAAGTATCGTATCACCTGACCCTGAGGGTTATAATATGAGGGCCAAATGGAAAAATACGGAATTTAATGACAAAAATAAATCATCGTAATCACGTAATCACGTAATATTTAATGCAGTTAAAACAATAATAAAACGTAAATCAAAGCAAACATTTTATTTCACAATTTGTTGATTCAAAAATTAATCAAAAATAGTGAAAACTATTTAAAGTGTTTCTTTTGTTTTCTTTTATAAAGGTGAATTTTATATACAATTTAGACATTGCAATATTTGTATTTAATGCTTATTTTAACCTTTTTGACAAGCATAATCATAATAATAATAATAATATTTATTTATTATTTAGATTATAATTTTAATATATTAGTCAACGAATAAATTATTTTTTCTTTCATTTTACTATAATTATGTCATAGTTTTGAACTTTTTATTCGCGAATTATATATAAATATATATATATATATATATATATATATTAGTATTTTTTTTTTTGCTGACTTAAAATACCAGAAATAATGAATGTTGACATTTTTTTTTTTTTTTAATTATGCGCCACTGGGTTAACATAAAACCGCAGGTAACCAAATAAACACTAAACATCAGACAACATTTTTAAAAGGTTATAATATATATGAAAATTATTAAAATATGTTTATTTTTAATGTTATTGGAAATTATATAAAAAAAAGCAAAAAAAAAAAATAATAAAATTAAAATTAAAATATTCGCATGCGTAACTAACTTATGAATTTGTTTTTACTTTTAACGCCATTTCACTAGTATTGCCGTTAGGTAGACACGATTTTTACATTTTATTTTTTTTATATATATATGTTTTATACTGTTATGCTGCTAGTTTTATGGTAATTTCCTTGAATTATATTTCATTATTATTATTATTATTATTATTCGATGACCTTTTAATAAATTAACTAGTTAATATTAATATTAGTGCTACATGAATAAGCAGCAACAGCAACAGCAACAGTAACAGCAGTAACAGCAATCTTATCATCGGATTTTATCTTTTGTTTTTGGCTGTGTTTTGTTTTTTCTTTTGTTTTTTCTTTTGTTTTTTTATTATTATTGTTTAGTCAAACTAAGAAAGGACTTTATATTTATTTTAATTTTTTAATGCGAATTTCTTAATTTATTTAGTTTTATGTTTTATGAATTAAATAAATTGCAATAAAAATCACGAAAAAAAAAAAAAATAAAATAAATAAATAAATAAAACTAAACATTTTACAGGCTAGAAAGGTGTTTTAAAAGTTTTTTTTTTTTTTTTTTTTTTTTATTTTATTTTTTTATTTTTATTACCAAAATCAACGGTTATAGTTGTGCAATTTTGTACCGTATACCATTCCCGTATACAGGAGGCTTAGTTTCTTTTTCTTGTTATTTTATTCCTGTTATTTTAACGTAATTTTTCAACATAACATTAATATACATACATTGATTATCTGGATTATTTAATAATAATTATTAAAATAAAAAAAAAATAAAAGTGAAATGAGTAAAAATTTCGTACAAGGTAATTTAATGGATTTGTTTTTTTTTTTTATAATTTTTACTCTCATTAACAGTTTAAAATATTTCCGAACGTATTATTACCTTTTTCAAGGATGACGACTTCTTTTACATACAAAAAGTAATAAAAAAACAAATCAAATCAATAGAGAATTTAATTGTGAATTCATATTGATGATACTGTAATTGCTCTGCTGTTATTTGTCTATGATAAATAATTTACTTAAGTTTTATACGCATGCGCACACAAACACATAAATTTTTCTTAACTTAATTTAATCGATTTCACTTGATTACAAATAAAAAAAAAAAGTGTTTTTCTTTTTGAAAATATGAAAATTTTAAAACGATAAAATAAATGATGAGAGAAAAAACTGCGTTTTTATCTGAGGAGTGGTTAAGCCACCCACTTACTAAAACCGCTTTGTGCTTTTTTCAATGTCTTCATCACTTTATCACTATAACCATCATCATCATCATTATTATTCTTCACTTTGATGTAACAAACAACAAACAAATAAACAAATAAAAAGAAAACAAAAAAAAAAAAAAATAATAATAACCGGAAGTATTTCAACTATTTCTTTACGTTTTCATTTTTATTTTTTCGTTTTTTCGTTTTTTTTTGTCGTGTGCTGCTTAATTAATCAATAATTTATTTTTTATTTATTAATTTATTTATATAAAGTGACAGAGAAAAACAAAAGAAAATAAATAAATTTTCACATTTATTTTTATTTTGTCAATTTTAACGCATTATTTCCGGTTATTTGTTTTTTCTAAGTCTAATTTTCGTTTATACATCTCAACGTTTTGTGCGTTTTTTTTTTTTAATTAACAGAACTGTTAATTATTTACCTTCTAGAAATTAAATTTATTCTCATAGTTAAATAAAAATATAAATCGGTATAATCGGATACTCGAGAACATTTCAAAAGTGTCTGTGCAATAAACTAGAAATAAATAAATAAAAAAAAAAAAACAAATAACAATCAACATAACAGAAAGAAAACACATAAAAATTATTTCGTTTCGTTTTGTTTCATCATAATAATGTATTGCATCAAAAAAACAAAAAAAAAACAGTGATCTTTCAAAATTAATAAAATTAATTAATCGAAAAGTGAAAAAGAAATATTTTATTAATTAAAATTCCAAAAAATAAAAAATATGACGACAAAAATAATAATTGAACAAAAAAAAAAAAAAAGAAGCAAACACAAGAAATTATTTCCTAAGAAAATGATTTTCTTCTTCTTCTTCTTCTTCTTCTTTTTAATTCTATAATAATAATAATAATAATAATAATAATAATAATAATAATAATAATAATAATAATAATAATAATAATAATAATAATAATAATAATAATAATAATAATAATAATTTGATAATTAAATTTGATATGTAAATCCGTATTAACATATGATCTACGGGCTACTAGCACCAACTCGAATTGTTGACTAATGTTATATGATTTATGGAGTCTCATGGCACAAGCGGCTAAAAAAGACCCGTAGATCATAGATCCGTATCAAATAGATCTAACAATATCCATTAAAAAATAATTGTAAAAAGATGAAAAATATATGAAAAATAACATATAAAATTAACAGAAAATTCTCGTTTATTAAATTAGATAAATAAAATTTCAGTATTTCATTTAGATAGGGAATTCCCCATTTTCTTCTTTTCTTTTACATAGTTCTTGTATTCTTAATTATTTTTTTCCTTCCGCAATCCCTCATAACACACTATCGATCGTTATTACTTATAATTATATACTATCAAAATGGCATACTTAGACGATGTAATAAAATTTTGATTAAATTTAGCAAAAGTAGCAATCATAAGGCAGCAGGCAGTAGCATTTGCAGTTTTTATTTTATTTTTTGTTTTTTTTTTTTTGTTATGAATATTATTTCATCAGATAAAAGAAATTAATTCAAATGGCAAAATTGTATTAATTAAATATTCTGCTATTTAGTAATTAATTAATTAATTAATTTTATTATTATTTATATTTATGTTTGTCTATTTGGTTGATTTTTTGCATTAAACAAAACAAAACAAAAAAAAAAAAAAATTATGCAATCAAAGAAGTTTTTTTTTTTTGGTAATTCAAAATATTGAGGACATTTTTTTCTTTGTTTTTGGTTCAACATTGGCATAGAAAATTTTAATGTTTTTAATTTTACTTCTTTATATATATTTTTTTTTTATTACTCTTAATTTTAATTTTAATTTTTTTGATAATTAAACGCAAAACGATGTCATTATTAATTATTGATTTGTTTTTTTTTTGTTTAAATATTTTTCGCAAAAATGTTTTACTCTATGATTAATTAATTAATTTAAAACCTTGAGTCACATACAGAATTAATAAAAACTAATAAATTTATTTCTTTATTTTACAAAAAAAAAACAACCGAATAAAACCGCCACAATAATTTTTGTATCGTTTTTGCTGCTTCTACTGTTATTGCTGTACAATCGTATAATAAATTAATTAAATAAATCATTAAAATTTATATATTATGTGCAATAATCAATGTATTGTCTAAAATGTCTTTCTTATTGCAAGCAAATAAAACAAATTATAAAAAAGAAAAAGAAATGAAAAAGAAAAAGAAAAGAAAAGAATTTCACTTATTTGTCATTATTTTTATTTATTTATGTAAAAATTATATTTACCTATTATTGGTCAAACTGTATACTGTTAAAATGCATAAAAAAAAATAAAAAAAACATAAACAAAGACAATATAAATTATCATCGTTTAATTGAATTGCATTGCAAATTGTAGAGAGAAATAGAAGCAAAATACAAATAAGTAGCGAAAAAAAAAAAAAAAAAAAAAAAGATAAAATAAATTAAACCAAAAAAAAAAACAGCTTTTAATGGAATTTTAAATATTATCCGGATTTGCATTAATAAAAATTAAATGAGTACAAAAAAAAATAACAAAATTATTGTAAATTTTAAATATTCCGTTTATACAGTATGATCAAATAAGTACTATATATTTTGTATATATAAATAAGTGTTATTTTCTTTAAAATATATATAGTACTTATTTGATCACACTATTATACATTAAGATATTATATATAAAAAATTAATCACAAAACACCTGATCAATTGATTGCAAAATATTAATAATTATAATAATAATAATAATAATAATAATAATAATAATAATAATAATAATAATAATAATAATAATAATAATAATAAGCATTTGTAGCAGCAACAGTATTAGCAGCAGTAAATAGTAGTTTTTCATCTTTCTAATTAATAAAACCAATTTTATTACGCGAAATTAAGTATCGTGAAATGTGCAACGTGCGCGCACCTTAAAATATCATTTAAAATTCGTTTTTTTTTTTTTTTCTTTTTTAATTTTACTTTTGATTTTGTTTTGTGAATTTTTTTACATTCGAAATCTTTTCATTTCTTTCTTTATTTCTTCTTGTATTTATCATCAAAGTAATTACAATTTAATGGCAATGAAGAGGCAAATTTGACAAATTTAATACTTACACACCTGTAAAACTATAAATAAAGTATAAAAATTAACCAAATAAAATAAAATAAAAATCAAGACCTATAAAATACTTTAAGAGACTTGTTTTTCGGGTAAAAGCATGACGTCTAGACGCTTAAAAGTTTAAATTGAAAAAAAAAAAAAATACTATTTCTGCGACTATAAGCATTTACAATGATAACAACATAAAGTAACAATAACCATAATTAACAACATAAATGACCTTAGACTTGTTATGTTTACTGCAAAAAAAAAAAAAAAAAAAAAAAAAAGCAGAAAATTTTTTTTGCAATTTTTTTTGATCATCTAAAATCCTAATTCAGAATCATTTATTTTTCATAAAATTAATTCTACATACTAATAAACTAATTATAAATAAAATAATTTAAAAAAAATTCCAAAAAAAATAATGAAAAATATAAAAAAAAATCAAAAAAAACTTTTGCCAACAAAAGACTTGAATTTTTTCAGCGACGAACCTGGTTTATATCGAGCAAAACCAAAAAATGTTTCTTTTTTTTTTCTTTTTTTTTTGCGTTGTTTTGCAAATTTCAACAGGATTTTGATAAAGATAAAATACATAAAAACAAAAAACAATAATGCAACGTAGAAACTAAGCAAAAAAAAATAATAATAAATAATTAAATGAAGAAATTTCCACAGCGTCTGACAGTGTAATTACTGTATTGTTGTTCGAAAGTACTTTGCATTCGTTTAAACAGTAAAATATAAAAAAAAAAAACCGTGAAGAGTTTATAAGAAAATAAAGAAGATAAATTATTTTTAAATACAAAAAAAAAAAAATACAAACACAAATGCATAGCAGAAAATTAAATGAAAAGAAAAGCAATTACGTGGAGGCCAAAAATAAAATTACAATTTGTATGCAACAAATGTAACAAAATGTTTATAATTATTATTATTATTATAATTTTGACTTGAAAATAAATTAAATGAAAAAATAAGAATAAGAAATAGCAGTAACAACAGCAGTAACAACAACAGCAACATAAAGCAATAAGAATTGTACATGTTTTGCATTCAAAAAAAAAAAAAAACATACAGAAAAAACCACTAAAACTCACTAAAAATAATTTTCAAACAAATTAAACAAACGAAATACAAAAAAAAAAAATTAAAATTAAAATTAAAGAATCCAAAAAAAAAATGTAAAAGAAAACGAAAAAAACTAAGAAATTTTTATAGTAAGAGCAAAGTATGAAAAGGAAACGAACTTTGATTAATGTCAGCAACACAGTGTTACAAATAATAACACAGCATAGCATAGCATAGCATCGCATCGCATCGCATCGTATCTACCATTTAAAATTATTACAAAAAAAAAAAAAAAGAAGATAAAATAAAAAGCCAACCGCCAACAGAGAGGCAACACAAAAAACAAAAGATTATTATTAATATTATTATAAAATTGCGATTGCTTTAGTCAATCAGTTAAGCCAGTGCCGGCTTTTAAATAATAAAAATTTGGTATTATTTTTTCTACTAGTTTTAACTGCTACACAAATTCAGGTGTTCAACACGTAAAACGGTGTAAGTTTCGTTTAATTTTTTTTTATAATAAAATTTTACAAAAACAATTGATTTGTCCGCGTAATCTAAGAAACAAAACAGAGCAAATTTTTTAATTATTATAAATTTTTTTTTGTATATTTAATCCATTCGACACTGTCGGGACACTATTGTACCCAGAGCATGTTCAGAACTCTCTATCTTTTCTAATTACAATTATATATGAGATAAATTAGTCACATTTCGTTAGATTAGGTTTATTCTATAAAATTCTGTTATTCTGATACTTGAAATTTCAATATAAATATTATTTTTATATAGTTTTTTCGTATTTTTTTTCTTCCGAAATTTTTCTTAAAGCCAAATAGCCTCAGTTCGGAAATACATAGATATTTTTTAAATAAATTTTAAAATCCAAATATGATTAAAATTGTTTTATAAATTTATTCTGCATTTCAGTCAGATCGAAAGGGTGCCACTTACGCGCATGTGCAATGATAAATAATGTTTTTCTTTTGTTTTACATTTTTTGAGTAATTTTTTCTTATAAACTAAAAGCAACAAAAAAACCGCCAGTACATTTGTACTTAATTATAAATAAATAAATAGGATAAACAGGATAAACAGGATAAATAGATTGTTTAATAAAAGAAAACAAAAAAAAAGAGAAGAAAAGAAGAAAAATCCACTTATACTGTTTGCTACAAAAATACAAAAAAAAAAAAAGCAGCATGTAAATGCGTCCGACGTCTGCAAGCAGCGCACAAGTGAAAGGATTTGTTTTTTGTTTTTTTGTTATTTAGTTAAAAAAAAAAAAAAAATGTTTTTCTTCTTCTTCTTCTTCTTCTTCTTCTTCTTCTTCTTCTTCTGTTTGAATTAATTAATTAAATATTGAAAATAAATATGAAAATGTTTTTTTTTTTATTTTTATTTTGCTTGATTGGGACACAAAAATTTTAATGATGGTAATTGGCGATAAAGTATTTAAGCAAAGAAAATAAACCAAAGTTAAACCAAAGTTTTAATATAAATTACGAAAAACTTTTAACTATAAAGTTTTTACTCTAATTTTTATTAATTTTTTAACCTTTAAATATTAAATCTTTAATCTATTTTCTATTCGTAAACTATATGTGGGTGGTTAAGTTGTTGTTTTTGTTGTTGTGTACAAGTGGTTAACTGTCAATAGTTAAATTATTTTTATTATTTTTATTAAAAATATTAATTAAAAAAAAAGTGAATCTTTTTCGTTGCTGGTATTGTCTGTGACTGTATTAAAGTGTTAATGCAGAGACGATTATACACCATAAGGCAAAATAAAATTAAATAAAAAGTCAAAGTGATAATAATAATAATAATAATAATAATAAAAAAGAAATGAAATTTTCACATCAATTAAAAAAAGAAAAAGAAAATTAATTAATTTTTGTTTTTTTTTTTTTTTTTTTTTGTTTTGTTTTGTTATTTTGTAATAAAAGCAGGAGAGAAAAATTTTTGAATTTTTTTTTTTTTTGCCAGCACAACAAACATCAAAATTATTTTATTTTATTTATTTCGTTGTTGTTTGTTTGTTTTTATAAATATATAAAGCAGAATGTGACAATCCCACAACTGAAATATAAAAAAAAAAAAAAAAACAAAAATAATAATAATAAAATCCCAATACAAGTCCCAATAGGCCCATACATATAATAAAAGCATAAAGCCCCACCGTTAATAGTGAAAACGTTCATTCGATTTTATCAAGTGAAAGGAATACGATCTCGTGTGATTTTGTGTAAAGAATTTAAAATTTTGTGATAATTTTAATAATTTTAATTTATTTTTATTAACTACGCATGCTTGAAATACTTAAAATATTTCTCTGTGATTCAATTGTTTCAATTTTTCTATTGAAAAAATTTTTCATCGGTTTTTATTTATTTTTTTTTTTTTTTTTGTTTTTGATTTTACAATCGGAAAAAGTGTGATTTTTTTTAAGTGAAATTTTCCATTGAAAATTTTCCCTTTGCCTAATGGATTTTTAAGTTTTTTATTTTATTTTATTTTATTTTTTTGATGTGATTTAATCAATTAATTATTTCTAAATTATTGACGATACAAGATCTAATATACTGTCAATTATCTTTTCTATTATTTTATCAAATTTATGGTTAAATCTTAGTTTGCAACAAAAAAAAATAAATAAAACACAGAAATGATTACGAAAATTATTTTATTAGAAAAACTATTCTAAAACGAAGAGAGAAATAGCAAAAAACAAAAAAAAAAAGAAAAGTTGCTTACTGCAAAAAATTTATTGCAATAAAATTTTCTGTTTTCTGTTTTTTGTTTTCGATAGTCGTTTACCTCGATATTCTGTGTGTTAATGTTACAAAATATTATTTATTTATTTCTTGGTTGAGTGGCAAATATTGCATTCAACCAGTTAAAAAAGTATTAAATTATTACCGTATATTATTAATTTTTCGCGGTTTTTTATTGTTTTATTAAAATGAAAAATTTATTATTATTTCTTCATTATTTTAACAAAAGGTCTTACTATATAGTTTCCCACTTTGTTCGCTTACTGAATTGATTAAAATTGTTGTCTTTTAATATTTTCTGTTTAAACTCTCACTCTTATTGCTTATAAAGCACACCTGGTGTTACATTATTTATTTTGCATTTTTCCTACCATTTAATTTTAAAAAAAAAAAAAAAAAAAAAAAAAAAACAAAAAAAAAATCCCCAAAAATATAAAACGCGATTTTTTCCGCGTTTTTTTTTTTTTTTTTTCATTATATTTTTTTCTTCAATTTTTTCGTTGAAAAATTAATATTTTTGACCACCATTGATTGCCCCACCACGTGCTCCATCCTCATCGGTGTTGTTGTCGTTTTCGTCATCTTGTATGGAATTTTCATAATAAGCAGAAACGCAGAAAGAAAATAAAAAATTTGTTTATATCAAAAGTGACTTAACTTGCGTTGCGTGCACACCTGAGTTATTTTTTGTTTCTGTTTTGATTTTTTTTTTTTTTGTTGGTTTGTTAATTACTTGCGGTTTTTATTTTATTTTTAAGTAACTAAATATATTTTTAAATACTTGAGACATGAGAAAATAAATGAAAAGAAAAACATTCGTAAAGATTGTTTTAAGAAAGCTCAAAGTATTATTTCTCTAAAATATTCATTCATTGGCAAAAGCTTTTTATAATTTTCATTAAATATTTTCTCTTTAAATAAATTTTCTTAAAACATTTTCATTGATTTGCCTCTGTCTGTTGTATTATTATTATTATTATTTTTTTATTTTCTGCTTTGCATACAAAATTAAAACAGTTTCCGGTTTCTCATTTGATATATTATATTAGGCGAAAAATTAAAAAAAAAAAAATTTTTTATTAATATTTTCTCACTCGTCAAATCAACGTTTAAGTAAAAGAAATAAAAAAAAAACAAACATAAATAATGTAAATAAATAAAGAAAGAAAGAAAAAGTGAAAGTCTTTGTATATGAAAATAAGAAAATGTAAAGAAATAGATGATGATGATGATGATGTTAATTTTGACGAAGACATCAATAACAACGACAATAACGACGAATACACATCGATGACTTAGAGAAAAAACTTTAATAAATTTGTTTTTCATTTGTTTAAATGCAATTTTGATAATATTTTTTATTAGTTTAACCGTTTGTTGGTCATAATATTTGTAATTATAATTTCTGTTATACGGATAATTAAAACAAAAAAAAATCATATTTAAGTTTTTCACTTGTCTTTTGTTTTTCTTCTTTTCTCTTTATTTTTTAATCAGAATTTAACTATTTTAATTAGCTTTTGAATAATTATAAATAAAAACCAATTATTTACGTGTGTTTTTATTTTTTTTTGTGTATGTGCGCGATTCCGATTATTAAGTGAATTATTTCTGTGCTTTTTATCGAACGAATCAATGATTAATAAATCGTTAAATAAATTTTCTCACTTCCTTAAAATAGTTTAATAGTAGTAAAAAAAAATAAAATTTGATTGTGTTTTTTTTTTTTTTGTTGGTTTAAATTATTATTATTTTTTTTTTTATTTCACAAAATTAATTAATTAATTTAACAATTTAATTTAATAAAAATGTGTTATATTTGCAGTTGTTGTAAGGAAACAAATAAGAAATAATAATAGCCAACAGTTATCTAAAATAAAAAATATTCTATTTAATTACGTAATTATCTAATTAATTAATTAACTAAAGAACAGGAAACAATATCGATAATACAATGAACATGTAAGTGTGGTTTTTTTTTTTTTTTTTTAAATTAAAATCCATTTTATACTAAATTATATATAAATACTTTTGCCTTGATTGACATTTCGGTTGTGGTGACGTGAAGAACAAAATAAATAAAAACAGAAAACTTTGGATTTTTTTTAAATTAAGTAGCTTAAAAAAGACAAAAAACAAAAAAAAAAAACAAATTAATAATAATAATTAGTCCGTCGTCACTACCAATTAAATGTCAACGTCATCAAAATAATTAAAAAAAAATAAAAAATTTAAATTTTAAATTTAGAAAAAATTAAAATTCAAAAAAATTATAACATTTTTTTATTTGATTATGAATTTTTCTCTATACAAAATGTCGTTTGTGCGCACTGGCTTAACGTTTATTTAATTTTTCTTTGATTTTGAATTTTTCTCTATACAAAATGTCGTTTGTGCGCGCACTGGCTTAACGTTTATTTAATTTTTATTTGATTTTGAATTTTTCTCCATACAAAATGTCGTTTGTGCGCACACTGGCTTAACGTTTATTTAATTTTTCTTTGATTTTGAATTTTTCTCCATACAAAATGTCGTTTGTGCGCACACTGGCTTAACGTTTATTTAATTTTTTATTTTATTAAAATTTCATTTCGTTTAAATATTTTTTATTTATTTTTTTGCTATATTTAAATATGCATGATCAATGCAATTCTATAAACTCTCACATTCGGCATTGCTGTTTTCTTGTTTTCTTGTTTTTTTTTTTTCACTTTGCTTTCCTATTGTTATTTAAGCTGGCTTAAAGTTGTTGTTGTCATCCTTGACCAAATATTTAAATATCATTAAATAAATAAAAAAATAAGAAGAAATAACCACATTTATATGCAGACTTACATAATTTATATGTCAAATAATCATAAAATGAAAATGAAAAAAAAAAAAAAAATATAACGAAATAATGAGAAAAGCTAAACAGCATCAACAGTTGTAGCCAATAATTAATACCGTTGAGTTTAAGTTGAGTTTTATGCTTAAAACTTAAGCAACAAAAAAAAAAAAATAAAATTTAAATTAAAATAAAAATGAAATGAAAAGGCCAAGAAATAAACAAGAAATAATGAAATGACGTTAAACTTAAAAAAAAAAATTATAATAATAATAATAAAACGAAAGAAACGTGAAAACAAGAGAGTAAAGAAACAAAAAACAAAAAAAAAACAAAACACAAAATACACAAAAGTAAAAGTTTATAATAAAAAATAAAGCTCAGTTCATTATATATATTTATTTAAATAAATAATTTTATTTAAATAAGAAAAAAAATAAATATTTAAATAAAGTTTTAAATGCGCATGCACAAAATACTTAACTATATATGTGTGTGTGTGTGTGTGTGTGTGTGTTGTTTTTTTTTTCCATTTTTATATTTCTTTATTAGTTTATTTTGTATAACTTTTATGCCAATACGCGCCTGCTTATGCAGGTATTTTAATTATTTCTTAATCTTTATATCTTAAGCTTAACGTTTTTGTTTTTTTGTTTTTGTTTTTTTTGTCGTTAACGCTGTAACTATTTATTAACTTTATTCGCTATTAGCATTACTTTGTTGTTGTCACGGTAATACCACCACCATATTAATTATTTAAACAATATTATAGTAATATTACTATTTGTCCTATTTATCATTGATCTTTTCAGTTAATTTTAATTAAAACGTTTTTTTTTTATTGCATTATTGCTGCAATAATTCAAGAGAAAACCAAATTTTAATAATATAATTTTGATGGGGGTTTGTCTTGTGACCGATTTTATTTTAATTAAATGAACGTTTATTATTATTAATTATTATTAAAATTGATATAATTAATAATAATAATAATAATATTAAATATGATTGTTTAACCATGAATTTCTATGTATTTTATTGCGTATTTTAAGCCAATTAATAAGCAGATTATTTCGATAATTTCTAATGACTTAATTAATTCATTATTAATGTTTCAATGTACTAAGTACATTTACAATTAAATTTTTCTAATATTTATTGATTTAACAGAAAAATTATTTTAATTTATTAAATTATTATTATTATTATTTTTCTTTTTATTTTATTTACAGAAAAATGCTTACAGGATTTTTAATGTTAATTGCATTAACAAACTTATGTTTTGGTGAGGAAATATTAGATACAGCCGCCTCTTCCTACTTAACCGATGTAAGTTTATTTAATTTATTAAACTTATGTAAATAAAAAAAAAAAAAAAAAAAAAAAAAAAACGATAACGAAAACAGTGCTTCACGAAAACAATGTGAATAAACTCGTTAAGCAATTATTTTTTCTAAATGACAAAAGAAATACACATTTTAATCAGCCTACTACTTAGTTAAGTCACGTTCAATATACAATGAACAAAAGAAGAAAAAAAAAAGCATTAATTAAGTCGTAAAAAATTTAATTTATTAAATTTTTTCAAATTAAATAAAAAAAACCAAATGACTAAAAAAAAAAAGCGAAAGGTAAAAGAAAAATGAAAATAAAGGTGATAAACTAAGTCACGTTGTACTTGCTAGTAATCTCGCCATTGAAATGTTTTTTCTTTATTATTGTTATTTATTTTTTAATTTATTTTAAAAAACTTTTAATGATAATTAATAATTAAAAATAAATAAATTTACTGAATTAAAGTAATAAGTAAGACTGGATAGTGTGGCTGAATATGGTAAAACTTAAAGGTTAAATCATATACACATGCGCAGATAATAATATCAATTTTATTATTTACAAAAAAAAAAAAAAAATAATAATTATTTCCTGTTAACATGGAATACAAATTTTTAAGCCCACTTTTAACAAATACCTTCAATTTCCGCATCATATTTGATTAATTATTTACCTTTATTTGATCTCATTAACGACCTTGTGTCATGCAATTTTTACTTTAAACTTGCTATTATTAACCATTATTAGGTGGTACTCGTCCCTGACGTGAATTACTTTCTGTATTTTCTGTATTAAATCGCGATTAAAAAAAAAACATTTAAATTATTTAAATCAGGGTTAAAAAGAAAGAAAGAAAAAAAATAACAAATGCTTTTATACACTTCCGTTAAGCTCATACAGTTTATGTTTATATTTCTTAAATAAAAATAATTTACGCGTCGCAATACATATAATAAAAAACAAATGCAATGTCAATCATGACATGAATAAGTAACAATTTCTAGTACCAGAGAGTTGAACAAAGAAACAAAAAAAAAAAAGCTTTCGTGGCAAATAAAACGTGTAAAAGGTTTTTTTTTTTCTTTTGTTTTGAAAATAAATTAACTTTTGATTTGTGATTGCTGTTGCTGTTGCTGTATACGTTGCTGTTATTGCCTACTTAAGTCGTTTTATATAAAATAAAATTAGATTGTCATTTGGCGGCTGGCTTAATTTATTTGAAAACAAATTTTTTTTTTTTTTTTTTATTCAATTAAATTTGTAAAAGAAATTATTTTTCAATAGTTTTTTTTTTTTTTTTTTGTTTTTAGTTAATTAGATGCAATTGTACAGGCGTTTTAATTAAGTTTATTTATTACGTGAAACAATTTATTCGATTATTTTGATTTTGTTTTAAGTAAAGCTGTACATGCGCAGAAGATTGTACTGGCTTTTTTTTTTTTTTTTTTTTTTGAATTATTTTTCATTGGAAAAACTGTTCATTTGTTTAACAATGTTGGTGACACGTGTGATAAAATTTTTAATTGTAGTTTTTGTAGCGAAAAAATCTGTAGAAAAACTAAAACAAATTAATTAATTTTGTTTCACAGACCAATAATAATGATAATAATACGGAAATTATAGATAATTTTGAGACAGCGCATAAAATCGTATTAATAAATCATCATAATAATGAAAATGAAAATGAATTTCATACATCGCATAAAATAATACGTTTTAATGGTGATGTTGTATTGTCACGATCAGCAATGGTACAACCGACAGCATTAACAGTAACAGCTGAAGCAGAAATAAATGCAGTTAAAGAGGCAAAACTACGTGATGCTGATTTATTAAATGTGCGTAATTGGCTTAACTATAGTTGTCATACCAGTTGTTTTTTTTTTTTTTTTTCTGTATTTTTTTTTATCAAAGTTAAATTAGAAAAATTAAAAAGAAAATACATTTTCCAATCATTTTTCTCTATTTATTTTCTTGTATCGTAGTCATTTTCATCATCAAAAGAAAAACCCGAATTAAATCCGGTACTTAGTGCATTAATCGGTGATGATATTAAACGTAGTATTGAAATGAAACGTCAAGCTGATGAATATATACCATTATTAGATGATGATAATGATAATGTTAATGATAATAAGGCAACAACAGAAACACCACAACATTTGACTACACAACGTCAAATTGTTAATAAATATAAAAATAATAATGATGATTTAATTGATCAGCAATTAGATGAGGCAGGCACCGAAAATAAACAGGTAAGAATAATTATATAAAAACAAAAAAATAAAAAAAAAAAACTATATAAACGTTTCTAGACGTCCCGTATTCAAATAAAAAAGGGACCAAACGGTGTTGACTATGAATATGAATACGTTTATTATTATTATGATGATGATGAAAAAGAAAATACAAATAATAAAGTAATTACCGGTGATAAGCAAGATGTTGGACGCGGTAAAAATCGTTATACATCAATTGAACGGACAACACAAATAATACCAGAACAGAATGATATAACATCACGTGGTAAGGGACGTTCAGCACCACCAAATAATAATGATGATTTAATTGAGGAACGTTTACCATTAAATACAAGATTTCCACCACGTTCAAAAAATGGTCAAGGTTCAAATAATAATAATAATAATGGTGTACAATCATCAACACCATTAACACCGGCTGCATCATCTACATCAATAACTGATGATGGTATAACAGCATCAAAGAAAATCTCTGTTAAACGTCCAAGTCTTGAGCTTGTCGACAGTCACAGCTTTAATACTGATGAAAAATTATCCAAAGGTATTTATTAATTATAATACATATTATTATTATTATTTTATAAATACCGGTACTACCGATAATTCGGTTCGGTTAATTTTTATTTTCTCTTTTTAATAATAACTAACTCACGTGATTTAATTTATCGGTAATAAAATATAATTAATATTTCTCTACTATATATATTACTAAATGGCTAGCAGAAATATTTTTTATGCAGAAATAAACGTAGACGATTGTTTTTTCTCTTGTAAATAATTAATAAAAAATGTAATTTGTCGTGTTTTTTGTTCCGCAAATAATAATATTAATAATAATAATTTTGTATAATTTTCATAAACAAAAGAAAATTAATTAAGTAAATAACAAAAACAAAAAAAAAAACTATTTTACTATAATGCTTTATTAATTTAGTATTTAAGTTAAATTTTCCATTTGTTCGTTAAGAATTTCTATAAATTTATCGGTAAATTAATAAATAATATAATTAACAACCAAAAAAAAAAAAAAGAATAAATAATTAAACATTCAATTCCTCACATAAAAAAATAATAATTAAAACATATAAAATTCCTTAATTATAAACATTTATAGGTGCACGAATTATTGAAAGTGAAATCAACAAAACAGAATTTTCTGATATAAAATCCCAACAAACAAGTAATAATAATAATAATAATAATAATGATAATGATAATAAAAATAATATTAATAATAATAATAATAATGATGGTAATAATGATAATAATAATAATAATAATAATAATAATAATAATGATGATGGTACAACAACAATAACAACAATTGATGGTGTGTGTTTTTGTTAATTGGTTTTTTTTTCTTTTAATTACTTTATCACTTAAATTCCTTTGTTAAGTTTTTTTTTTTTATTAATTATTTCTTTATATTCTGAATAATATTTTTCCCTTTATTTATAATAAATTCAATGTAAATATATATATATATATATATATATTAGCAAATCAAAATTATTTTTTAAATTAATTTCATTTGTTTTCTTTTTCTTTTTTTTAAATTTTATGTAAATTTTCTTTTGTTTTTTTTTGCCGTTTTTGTTTTTTCATTTTTCTTTTGTTTTTGTTTTTGTTTTTGTTTTTTTTAGAAACAACACCATTAATGGATAAAGTTGCATATGATTTATATGCAATTTTAGCAAATGAAAATTCAAATTTAGATACAACAAATGATGTAAATACAATTGTTAATACAGAAAAAATAAATTTAAATACGGATATAATAAATGATGGTAAAACTGATGATGATGATAATGTAGGTGATTTAATTGGTACAACAATAATTAGTGATAATGATGATTTAACAACATTAGTTGTACCAATTGTAACATCATCGACAACAAAAGAACCAACAACAATAGCTGCATCATCACCATCAACAACGACGAGTACAACAACGACAACGACAACAACTACAACAACAACAACAACAACGACAACACCTGAACCAACAACAACAACGGTACAATTAACACCAATTGAACAATTATCAGGACGTCGTAGTTCATCAGTAAATGCAAGTGGACGTAATCGTTTTCGTTTACGTTCACAAAATGGACAAATAAGTAGTACAGTTGAACCATCAACGACTGAACAGACAGATGTTACATCACGTGTACGAAGTAAGAAGGGTACCGTAATTGCTTATTTATATAACAAAACGTCACTAAATAATTTTTGTTTAAAATCTATTTTTAAAAAAAAACAAAACACACACACACCTTTCCTAATCTATATCTATTTTCTTTTCTTCTAAATACAAAACTTGCAAAC